>OY744483.1:68522485-68704985 GCA_963556165.1 Tipula helvola
CTGGGATAGCTATTTGTATAAACTACGCTATTTTGAGTTATTAATTTATAAATTTGTTATTTATTTATTTATTTAATTTAGGTATGTTTAATAAACATTTTGATTAACATGAATTTAATTTATATTATATAGTTTTTATAAACAATTATATTATTTAACTTTACAAAATATTGTCTGAATATTTATTTTAATCACCACTATTTTAGCACCGCGCGAGTTGGGCGGCATGTCACCGCATTGAGATTTGAGACGAGACTGATTATTGATTTTCAATTATTTTATTTTAAGTTTTTTTTGGTTTTTTGTCGTGCAGTTGGTATGTCTGCACCAGTGAATAGGTGTATTGTTTTGCGAAAGATAAGTGGTGTGCGCGGATGAATTGTGGTGAATGAGTGAAATCAAAGATAATCACATATTAAAGATAATTCATTCAGTACTAAAATATGAGGTAAAAATAGGGTCCCCCCCGATGCAACATATAGGGTTCCTTTGATATACATATACGTAAATATTTTACATTCAAATTACTTGTAAATATTTAACCTTTAATACTACTACATGATATGCAAAGGTCCCCCTTATAAAGAAATGGGGGTTTTCTAGTCTTTTTTTTTTGTAATGAATGACTCATCTCTAATGTATTATGATCTTTGGTGAAATGTATGAGCGAGCCGCCACAGGACTCTCTCACGAGTGATTTCCCCTCCCTGTGAATTTGTGGTGTTCTGTGTACATACGCGTTGAAGAATCGAATGGCTAAAATGCTTGGGGTGACCCAAAATTAACCAGGACGATGTGCGCAGTATGTAGCAAGGAGGAGATTGTTGTCTGTAAATTTGATGGTCGATGCTTGTGGTCATACGGGCAGGGGCCTATTCCCGAACACATAATTGCCTATTGACAATTATGTCAATTTGACAAAAATGCTACACAATTTTACGTGAAAATAGCATTCTCGTACACAAATGTAAATCGTATTTCTTAATTAGAAAATTGTATAGATTAAAATATGTTTTGTAGTAGATTCCTTTAAAACTGCCAAATTCTGCCAACTCGACAGTAACTATATTGTTATTGCCGGAATCACAATATTGTGTAAAATTATACACCACTTCGGTGTTACAGGATACGAAATTCACAATATTGTCAAATTTCACAATATTGTGACAGCATTTATGTGTTCGGAAATAGGCCCACAGCAGTGTAGGAGAGTGATGAGGAACACACTAGGTAGTTGGAAGCAGGGGCTTGGACCATAGACCCGATGTAAACCTCAACACTGTCCCCACTGAGTGCTGCGTCGCAGAATGATGGAGGCGGGTGATACACCGACCGGGTGTCCATGCTGGGAAGCAAAGCTGTGACGTTGAGACCAGAACATAATTCTGCAATCTGACGCCATTTAGGCTTTGGGACCAGCCAAGGAAGGTGTTGGCAACGGCCGCTTTGAGGCCAGTCTCGGGCGACTGTGGCCGGGGAAAGTCGATTTGAGTCTCGACTTGTATGGGGGGGGATAGCCGAAGTGAGTCTCGGCTGTGTCCCTGTGACAAGGAATATTATACGGCGGCAGTTGTCGTGAGTGCCGTATAACATGCGGGGCGAGGTGTGGCGGTGGATGGCTGAGTGTCGTTTTGCTATACAACGTTTGCTGAGCCATTTCAAAAAAACGAAAATGAACCCGAAATTGAAAAAAAAAAACAGAATATGGTGGTGGAAAATTTACAAAATATGATGAATAAAAAAAATGTTGATGTTGTTGGAGCTGCTGTTGACGTCTATGTTGATGGCGATGGCGCTGATGAAGCTGTTGTTTTTGCTGCTACGTCATGAACGTGGCGATGATGTTGATGATGTTACCGCTGCTCATGATGACTTCTTGTAGTGTATTTGGATGTGTCAATATTTACGTTGTGTTATCATGTATTTCTCCATTAATATTTATGATCGCGGATCACGACACCGGTACCGATAATTAGATGTTAACATAGAAAAAAAATTAATTGTAAGGTTTTTTAAGAAAATTGTTTAACACAAAGAAAATAAATTGTAACTTAAATTGTAAAATTTGAACTCACCCTGCGTGGCCGGTGGCGTGATTTGCACCCAGCCGATAAAAAAAAATGTACACACAAAAAAAAATGTGTTGCGCCGATGTTTAAGCATGTCCAGACCCGTAAAAACGGACGTCGGTGGTACCATTGTAGATATGTATAAATTCTCAAAAAATAAAAAGAAATGGACGACCTTTTTTAAACAAAAAATAAATAAATGAATTCTTGAATTTTATGTAAGTAGCGGAGTGAAATTATTTATTTAGAATTTAATAGCTGCATACCTGCTGGAAGCTGTGTTGAGCTATATGTAATTCTGGGAAGATAGTGCTGCTTCTCTTGAACGTAAATGTGGCCATTATACCAGCATTTATCCAAAATTACAGTACGTTGCAATCTTTTTGGGGCAGCTAATTATGTTGCAATTTTTTTCCGCAGACGATGATTTATTATTAGTTTCTTATTTGGAGCACCATTTGGACACAGCTGATGTAGGAAGAGTGGTTCATTTTTAATTAAATGCTGCATTATTGATTGCTTCTTGCTGTTGAATTTAAATGAAATGAACAATTTATCGTTTAAAATGTGTTTGTGCACTAGGTTCCTTTGGTTCACCCTTATGAAAGTAGTTGTCAACGTCATCTATGCTAAACTTAAGCAAAGCGGCCAATTTGTTTACAATTGCTTCAACATCTCCAATATTTGAGGGCATTCCCAATACTACAAATATAAAGGGCTGAAACCTCAAGAGGTGATCAGAACTTCGCTCTTTGGTATCTTCAATAATGTCATAAAGTTGGTGTGAAAGTTTTGAGATTATTGATTTCTATTTTAACCAACATATATTTACTTATACAACAACAGCCAAACAGGCCAAAAGCTTCAGTAAATGGGTACAGGCATCCAATTTGAAACGAAAAATCGTATTCTAGAACTTTATACCGAAAGTAGTATAACAAATTATACTGATTTATAACCGTTTAACTGACCATATTCCAGAAATTTATCCAAAAACACATTTTAGAATCCTATTTACAACGCTCATGTCAAATTTCATAACAAACGGGTAAGGAATAACTAAGTTTCATCCTACTTAGCCATATTCCAGAGCTATATCCACAAATCATTTTAGAATACCATTTCCAACACACATATCAAATTTCATCAAAATCGGTTGAGAAATAGCCAAGATCCATCATACTTGGCCATATTCCAGAACTTCATCCAAAACTCATTTTAGATTCCCATTTCCAATACAAATCGCGAATTTCATCATAATTGGTTAAGAAATGGACAAGTTTCATCATACTCGGCCATATTCCAGAACCTCATCCAAAACTCATTTTAGAATCTCATTTCTAACACAAAAATCAAATTTCATAATAATCGGTTGAGAAATAGACAAGTTCCATCATACTTGGCCATATTTCATAACTTCATCCAAAACAGGTTAAGAATCCCATTTTCAACGCACATGTGATGAGAAATAGTCAAGTTCCATCATTCTTGGCCATATTCTAGAACTTCATCCAAGACTCATTTTAGATTCCCATTTCCGACACACATGTCAAATTTCATAATAATCGGTTGATAAATACGCTAGTGCAAGTTCCATCATATAAAAAATTTGTTAACTATTCACTACATCCAAATCCAACCCCAACTCAACTCCAACTCAAGTTCAACTCAACGCGTAAATTGACCCCTAATTTAACCTACACGCGCTTTAGAGGTTATGTTCCACCTTATTCCAATCGACCTTTATGGTAAACAGATGGCAGCCAACGTGGCTACGAGACTCTTGGCTGTCTCTCAGTGGAAGTGTCTTCAGGTGGGACACTCGACGATAGGTAGATTCGCTGGCGAAGAACTGGCGAATCTGGATTATATTACACCAACGTTGTGCTTCGATAAGGGTTTCCGTACCATCTTTCCCTCAAGGGAATCCTGG
Organism: Tipula helvola; assembly: GCA_963556165.1. Classification (NCBI taxonomy): domain Eukaryota; kingdom Metazoa; phylum Arthropoda; class Insecta; order Diptera; family Tipulidae; genus Tipula; species Tipula helvola. The sequence goes on from OY744483.1 coordinate 68,526,488, forward strand.
AGAAACGGATCAAGCTTGGAAAACGAGGCAGTGCAATTTTTCACGGACGGCTCGAGGCTAGACGATAAGGTAGGAGCCGGAGTCTTCTGTGATAAACTTAATGTTAATATTTCTGTTCGTCTGCCTGACTACTGCAGCGTGTACCAGGCTGAAGTGGTGGCGATCGGGCAAGTCATGACATGGTTTAAGCATAATGTGGTATCCGGGAGGGATATCGCAATTTATGTGGACAGCCAGGCAGCGGTCAAGTCACTTGGGGCAGTTTGTCTGAAGTCGCGGGTGGCGCTGGATTGCCGATAATCTCTTAACGAGATAAGCGAGTATTTTAGCATCCAGATAATCTGGGTCCCAGGTCACTCGGACGTCACGGGGAACTGCAGGGCGGACGAACTAGCTAGGTACGGTACGACCCTCCAGATGCAGCCGGAAATGGTAGGTCTGGGGAGGCCTATGGCAGTGCTAAAATGGGCGCTCAGTAAAAAGGCAATCGCCTTGACAAATGAGAGGTGGATCAACACTCTCACGTGCAGGGTAGCAAAGCAGGTTTGGCCAAAACTGGACTTGCGGCGCTCCAAAGTATTAATATCCCTGGGAAGACAAGAAATAGGATGGGTCGTGGGGATAATGACAGGTCACTGCCTTTTTGGGGAGCATGCGAGAAGGCTGGGGATACAGACAAATGACTTTTGTAGAAGTTGCATGGACGAAGAGGAGGAAGAGACTTTGGAACATTTCCTATGCTCATGTCCGGCGCTATCTTACAGAAGGCATAATTATTTGGGTGTGTACGGTATGGACAGCCTTTCGGAACTCGCGGACTGTGGAGTGCGAGATTTGTTACGCTATATAAATAGCTCTGGTTGGTTTCAACGGGAGTAATGGGGAGATGGGATCCTGTGGTATCACAACGGGCCACTGCTGGCCTAAGTATGCGATAGCAGCCACTTAACCTAACCTAACCTAACCTAGCCTTCTCTTAAATCAATCTTTAAGAATCTTCTTCCTCTCTGCAGTTGATAAAACAGCTCTTCCAACCTCGGGATAGGATACTGCGCTCTACTTCTAGAAATCGATTTACCGTGACCTTAAAATCACAACAAATCCTAATTAACTTATCAGATGTTGGCACGACGACGATACGTGAGTCCCATGTACTAAATTGTGTAGGTTTCAATACAACAATCAATACCAATCGTTCTATCTCATTTTTTACTTGATCGAACGGAATTTGTCGCGGTTTGCATGCTCGAGCGTTATATACTGGTTTTAGTGCCAAATTGGCCTTGAATTTATTACAATAATCCAAACCAGGCTTAAAAATATCACTATATTTCTCACACAAGGCATGAACCTTCTCCTGAGTATCGACTACACTGAACAATTGTTCCACATTAACAGAGATATCAATGCGAAAACCAAAACCATCGAACCAATCCATACCCATCACACTGGCACCATCCGCTGGGATCACAAGTAATGGTAATTTCCGTTTAATTTTATTAAACTTTACGTCAACTTTGATTCGGCCTTTCACTGGTATTTTTATATCACCATACGCCTTCAGAATTGTTGATACTGGTTCTACTTCAGGACAACCAAGCTGCTGATATTTGGCGTTGCCCACCATGGAAATGGTGGCACCCGTATCTACTACAAATTTGAACGGTTTCTGATTAATTAATCTCCATCGCCACTATAATTTTCTTGTCCACACGTTCTAAAATTTCACTAGTTGAACTGACAGTTTCCTGGCTTCCCACTATTGATGTAATACTTTCGATGTTCGTCACGCCAGCACCTGCTATATCTGCTATTGATTTCTGATTTTTTACAATTTCGGTTGATTCAGAGCTTTCAACTTCCAGTAGCCCATACACATTTTCGATGGATCGCTCTTGTCGTTGACCTTGCGACATCCTGTTATCCTTCGAACAGGTGTGAAGTTTTTGGACACTTTTTTTTTTTGGACAAAAATTAATGCGAGTGTACATTGTGAAGGTTTTGGACAAATTTGAGATTGTAGATAAATTAGGTCTATTATATCAAATAACACGAATCTCAGAGATTGGCTCATGTAGTGACTAAATAGGTTGTAAAGGGTATACATTGCGGAATTCAAATCACTCAGTGCCATTTTGATATGAGCAGTGGGGTTCTTGCAATAAAATTTAGAAAATTAACAAATCGACGAATTTCGATTGGAGCAATGGCACTGAGTGTCACTATATGAGCCAATCTCTGAGATTCGTGTTATTTGATATAATCGACCTAATTTATCTACAATCTCAAATTTGTCCAAAACCTTCACAATGTAGACTCGCATAAATTTTTGTCCAAAAAAAAAAGTGTCCAAAAACCTCACACCGGTATCCTTCGAGACATCCGTTTTGCAAACGACCGCTATATGACCTATTTTATTACATTCGGCATTGTGCTTTTAAAAATCGGCACTAACTATACGATTATGGTGAATACTACATCCAGGACAAGATTTTAATTCCGAATTTGAAAAATCCCTTTGACCTTTTCTCCACCTTCACGTTCATATTGCTGTACCTGATTCACCACTTGCTGAAAACTCCCCTTCTCATTTTTTAAAATGCCAATTTCATATATGTACTTTCATATGCTTGAGCAACAGCAATGGTTTCTTCCAAGGTCGGGTTGCCTTTCTGTAAAATTGCAAACTAATTTCAAGTTCAAAAGGAAAATAATTTTTATTTAATTGGAAAATCAAAATATTAAAAACGTTTAATCGATTATTGCTCTCGTTCTACTACCGCGTTGGCCTTCGCCTTCGCGCGGAAATATCATCATTCGAGCAATCTCCTTTTGTTTTTTTTTTAATATTTATATCTCGGTAACGTCTGAACCGCTTTACACGAACAAAAACCATTACGACAAGCCTAAAAGCCCGTATTAGGTGGCCGGGTCCCACCGTTACACCGTTTTTACACATAACGCGGTAAGGTTTATTAGTATTAAAGAATCGACCCGTTTTAAGATACCTACGTGATCAATAGTTACTACACTTTATGTACACTTTATCAATAGTTAGTATACAGCTCATGATTGATTTCATAATAAAAAACGTGTACCCGATATTTACAACAATTTTGCAATTTGCAACTCTGGCTTAATTTTAATTAGTTGCAACCAGCGAATATTTTTCCACAATCATTAGAAATTATCAATATTAAGCACTGGTGGTAAGCACTGTAATTGTACCTACAAAAAATTGGAATAAAATGCTTTCCATCGTTGTTGTAAAATTACCAATAACATAGACCTATTGTATGTGCATCTCATAAATTCCTTATGTACGAATTAAATCATGCACACCACTCTTTATTATTGTCTCAAACTAATTTGATTGATTTTATAGTCTCTTATACCTACACAGACAGTATTTAGTACCATGAGATAAAAATCTGAGGAAAAAAAACAAAAAACTTTAAAAGTAAAGCATAAAAGTTAAAATTTTTGCCTTTTACATTATAAAATCGAACAAAACATAAAGAGAAACACAAAATTTTACGACCGATATCGCGCAGGAAAGATCATTTGACCAGATAAGAACCGTATTTAAGCAACATATAGAGTATATAGATGAGTAGAGGATTGAAATATCATATGGTCATCATCAACGATCGGATCGATCGAGCATAACATAAAAGAACTAAAAATACATAAAAAAAAAACTAAAAAGAAAGATAACAGAAATGGGTAATCCATATACATCTCATAAGTAAATTTGGTTTTTTTAGTGTTAGCTTTATAGCCAATGTTATCGATAACACAACTAAAAATGATATTCGTTAAGGTTAAGGCACACATGTAAGAAACATGAATGGAGAAATGGAATAGTAAAGTTTGGATGGAATAGAAATTTCTGTTTTATTGCCCATAAATTTATGGATGGAACAGGTTTTTGAGTTTTTTTTTGTCTTTTTTACATATTTGGTTGGGTTGTTATCGAAATTTTTTGTTTTTAGTACGTTTGGAACTATTTTTTGTTTCAAACTGTTGTCATTTAAGCGGTAGTTTTAGCATTATGATTATGGAAATTTAATGGACATGTTGGTATAAGTGTTCGTTAAATGGATTTTATTTTACATGATAAGCAACAAATTACCATTATTTTTGTATTACATTAGAGTTGTTCCAACGATAAATGACTTTATCAATACTTAGCGTGTTAAGTAGTGTTTTTGTGGCGGCCGTGATAATACGAGTAAAACATCCATCAGAAACTTATAAATTTTTGTTTGGACTTTACACTTTTGCCGTCTATAATTATTGATAAATTTCTTCCTGTTTTGTGTGTAAGATGTAAAAAAACTATAACCGGAAAGAAGATTAGTCGAATAGTTAAGTAGTTATTCAGTTTTCATAAAATATAGCTTTTGTTGATAGCTAATATTGATATCAAATATCGTCATTGCCGCGAACAAGTCATCAACCCTAAAAAATTTATTAAATTAATTCAGATAAAATCGGAGTGGCTTCTAAAAATCGTCTGTATTAAAGAAAATAATATTGGAGTGAAGTTTGTCACAAAAAGTGTATGTATAAAAGATACAAACCGTACAAAAAAACATATACCCAGTACAAAACAGTACACAGTTTTATACACCAGTTTTATACAGTAAACTCCAATGTTTAGCAATGTAAGACCAAAGCACTCCAAGGTACTAACGAATTCCACTGCATGTCAGGTGTTGCTTAATTAAGTGAGAACAAACATGGGGCAATAAAAGCATAGCATCTGGCGCAAAACTCGAATATTATAGAGTGTCGTGTATCTATCCTCCCATCGAGTTTGAAGAATTCGTTTCCTCGAAGTACTATCTAAGAGTTAGCCAATAATTAGTGACAACGATTTGGTCACAAGAATTTGCAAAAATAAGTGAAATTTATTGTTGACATACATATGTAACATCGTACCTTGTATGATTGGCTTAAACAGCAACTTGGTTGTTTTTATTATAAAAAAAAATCGAAAAGCTTAACATTGTGCTAAATTTCGAAAATAATAATTCCTCTCTCTTTATCCTTTTCAAAACATACTATCGTACGTATCTATAGCATAAAAAGTGTAATTAACTAGTATGAAGTTACCACTATCTGATAAGGGTTCGACATGTTCCGAAACCAGCTTTCCGAAACAATTTTTTCTATAAAAATCAGAAAGCGCCAGGCAAGTTAGGCAACATTTTGAAATTAGTAATAATATTAAACTTCTGATAAATTGTGGCCACTTCCATAAATCTCAGACTATTTATTTGTAAAAATAAATAAAAACTCACATCCGGAGAATCACTACCCAAAAAGGGTACCTCATATTTACATTTTGCTTTCATTTATTTAACTAAACTATGTATGACAACTTCGAACCTGTATTGCATCAGACAGTAATTTTGCTCATCATCTCTACAACCGCGTCAGCATATGTTTTCGAGTTTGACGTTTTTGTTGAAATGGATTTACATACCGCGGACATAACCCAAGTAAGCTTAAAATATCGTTCACCTATATGTTTGATTAGCGAATAAGATGTCTTCTAGTGGATCGATTTTCTTTTGAAAAGAAATTGAAAGCCCAGAATTACTAACTGAAGTTTGAGAAGATTCAAAACTCCAACAAACTCCATTTGAAAAAATCCTTCTTGAAAAATTTAAGGCAATTCTGTATACGCGAAAAAAATTATTTATAATTTTTTTTTTTTTTTTTTTTTTTTTTTTTTTTTTTATCAATTTTTTTAATTGGGTGCAGAGCGGACTTATTAACGGTCCTAGCTCCTTGTAACTGTCAGAGCTTCTGCACCCAATGCGCGATCCTGCAAGTAAAGATTAATAGCTACCTTAAATTTATTCATTTTATATTCCTTCGGAAATTTGAAATGTATTAGCGAATTTCACTTTTTTGATGTTCGGTATATAAATTCGCGCTTGATTTCTTCAGTTCGAGGTTTCGGGAGCTTCACCGTAAACCTATGTGCATTGGTTGTTCCTCTTGTTACTCTTGTTGTTGTAACGAATGGTGGTATTTTCTCCGATAGTTCTGCAGAACATTTACCATGTAAGCATCTGTAGAAGACGCAGAGTTCTGCAACATCTCTGCGATGCTGTAAGCTGCCTAGTTCTTGAGTAAGTCTGGGATTCCGTATTATTCTGATAGCGCGGCGTTGAACCCTGTCCAATAAGTGGAGGGTGGTACCAGACGCACCTCCCCAAACTTGACAGCAATACTCTATACATGGTCGGATGAAGGTTTTATATATCTGGAGAACTTGATGCGATTTGAAAAACCTTCTGCATCGATTCAGGAACCCGAGTTTTTTTGAAGCTGATTTAGCCAATGCAACAATGTGTTCATTCCATTTGAGTTTGTTACTTATTTGAACACCAAGCAGTCGAATTGAGTCGCAACCCATAAGGATATGATTTTTTACCACCAATGGGTAGTCGTTGCGACTTTTTTTACGTGAGAATGTGCATATTTGTGTCTTTCAATTTGGAGTTAGAGGAGAACACGGAGCCATGAAGCAAGTTCCAAGAGTCGTATTTGAAATCAGGAATACCATAGGACAATAAAGCGTTGCTCTGCAGTATTTTTAGATATTGTGGTGCAAATTTCATATAAAGTATGGCATAAAGGACTTATAGGCAAAGTTAGAATACAGTTACCGACAAGCTTTCTAAAATCATTAAAAATTATCTGATCGATCGAAAATTGTTGGTAAAATATGGCGAGCATCCGTTAATTTATACGAAATGTTCTCGGGGGGGAAAATAAAAATATAATTGGTACAGAAATAAAATTCGTACCTAAATAAAAAAATTATATTTAAATGAAACTTAATTGAAAAGTTCTATAAATAAATTATTCACAGTGGAAAATTAATAAATTAAGTGACCGTATGAATTACTTCTGCTACAATCGTAGTTAATGTATGAACAGTCAAAGATAAAAATAAAACCCCGTATCAGTTAAAATATTAAAGTGCTTCACAGTGATAACGTCATGGCAACTATTGGAAATTTGGAACCGTTTTTACCTGGGAATGATTTTGGTGAATACATGGACAGGGTAAAATTGTTTTTTAAAACCAACGCAGTCGAAGAAACGCGACAACCGGCAACCTTATGTACCGTAATGGGTAAAACGGCGTATTCAATACTAAAAAAATTATTTGCACCAGATGATCCGAGCAATAAAACGTTAGCGGAGATTGAAAACAAATTGAAAAACCATTTCTCTCCAAAAGCTAATGAAATCGCAGAAACATTTAAATTTAATAGAAGACAACAACAGCCATATGAATCGGTAAGTGAATATATTATAGTGTTAAAAACTTTATCGGAAAATTGTAATTTTAAAGATAACTTAAACCGGGCGTTACGTGATCGTTTTGTAGCGGGAGTCCGGAACCAAAACATTCAACAAAAGTTATTAACAGAAGCGTGCACATTAACGTTCGAGAAAGCAGTTGAAATAGCAGTCAATTGGGAAAGTTCAAGGGTACAACAAAAAATTATACTTAACAGCGATATGAATAATTCAGTTCACGGCTTAAATAGAAGCTCTTACAAACAAGTGCATAGAAGAATCATTTCAAAGTGTACGAGTTGTGGCTACGACCATGAAGTTGATAAATGTCCTGCTAAATTTTGGAATTGTGCATACTGTCGGAAAGTGATGCACGCAGCAAGAGTTTGTTTTAAAAAAAGAACCGAACAAAATTCATCGAGCAATAGTTACAAACGGGTGGTTCAGAATTCGTCGAACGGTGTCAGGAACAATCAAGGTCAGTCAAAATATATCAACTACCACCGTGATAATCCAAAAATATATGATGTCATCCATAATATTGAAGAGGGCAGCTACAGGGAAGAGGGTGAAGACGTTATTAATATAAATAATTTAAAATTAGGTAATATAAGTTTAGTTTTAAACGTTCAGGTTAATGAGGTGGAATTAGAAATGGAGTTAGATACGGGAGCATGTTTATCTGTAATAAGTGTAGAAACTTATAATAATTATTTTTCAAACTTATAATAATTATTTTGAATTTTACTTGCAGGTAGTGTCAGGTATGAAGATTAAAGTGTGTGGTAGAATTCCGGACGACGTAGTATACGGTGATTCAAAATTCCAATTAATGTTGACGGTTTTAGATAGCGAGTTTTTTAAACCAATCTTGGGTAGTGACTGGCTGAGTCGGATGTTCCTTTTATGGAAGCAATATTTTTTAAATTCAGGAAATAAGGTAAATAAATATGTTCATACTATTAATACACCCCAAGAAAACCAAGAAGTATTAAGGTTATTTAAAAACGTCATTGAAAAATAATCTAATCCAATCAGCGGATTTACCGCAGAACTACACTTAAAAGAAAATTATAGTCCTATATTCCACAAAGCATATTCGGTGCCATACAAGTTGTGCGATAAAGTTGAGCAATCTTTAAAACAATTAGAAAAGGACAAAATAATTACTTCGATTCTTTACAGTGAGTGGGCTACCCCAATAGTTGTTGTACCTAAATCCGATGGACGATTAAGAATTTGCGGTGATTTCAAACGTACCGTTAATAAATATTTACAATGCGACCACTATCCAATTCCGCGGATAGATGAGATACTTGCTTCATTGGCAAATTGTAAAGTGTTTTGTGTAATAGATTTAGAAGGAGCTTATCAGCAATTAGCAGTATCAGAAAATTCAGAAAAATATTTAACAATTAACACTCATCTAGGATTATTTTGATTTGAGCGTTTACCATTTGGCATTTCGACAGCACCAGCTATATTTCAAGGAATTATGGACCAAATTTTATTAGGAATTCGAAAAGTAAATTATTATTTAGATGATATTCTGGTGGGCGGTGAACATATCGAGGAATGTAGGGAAAATTTATATTTGGTGCTGGAGCGTCTAACTAATCATAATGTTAAAGTTAATAATAGTAAGTGCAAACTTTTTCAAAACAGAGTGAGCTACTTGGGTCATGAATTATCAAATAAAGGGATTCACCCGAACACCGAAAAAGTAAAGGCTTTAGTAAATGCACCAGTTCCCAGTAATATAACACAGTTAAAAGCATTTTTAGGACTAGTTAATTATTACGAGCATTTTTTACCAAATATTTCTACAATATTGCGTCGTCTATACGACCTTACAAAAAAAGACGTCGAGTTTAGATGGACTAAAGAATGCTCAACAGCTTTTAATAATGCTAAACAATTAATAGTAAAGAGCAATATATTAGTACCAATAAAGATATTATAATTATTTGTGATGCAAGCCCTTATGGAGTGGGGGCAGTTCTTGCCCATGTAATTAATGATAAAGAACAACCGGTATTTTTTGCTTCTTCAACACTAAGCGCAGCCGAACGAAATTTCTTGCAACTCCATAGGGAAGCTTTAGCGATAGTGTTCGCGGTAAAAAAATTTCACAAATATATTTATGGTCATAAATTTGTAATATATTCCGATCACAAGCCATTAGAAGAAATTTTCAGTAAAAAAAAATCATTACCAGTTTTAGCATCTAGTAGGATTAACAGGTGGTCAATATTCCTAAGTATGTACGATTATGAGCTAAAATTTAGGAAGGGGTCCCAAATAAATATTGCAGATGCACTCTCAAGGCTACCGTTATCTGAAAACACTGGAGTTGAAAATGTTTCTGTACATTTTTTTAATTTTTCAGAAACTTTTCCAATTACAGTAAAAGATGTAGCGAAGGGTACAAATCAAGATCCAACTTTAAATGAAATTTATGATTATCTTATGAATGGATGGCCTTGCAATATTAATAGTAAAATTAAACAGTATTACGCGGTACGAAATAATCTTTCGGGCGACAATGGTTGTATATATTTTGGATCTCGATTGGTAATACCAGATAAATTCAAATGGGATATTTTAAAAATTCTGCATGATCCGCATACAGGAATGGTTAGAATGAAGATGTTGGCTAGGTCGTTCGTTTGGTGGGTAGGATTGAATAAAGATGTCGAAGTATATGTCAGTAACTGTAAAGTATGCCAACACACTCAAAAATTTACCAAAGATTGCACAAACTCGTATTGGCCGGAAACATATAGACCGTTTCAACGATGTCATATTGACCTTTTTTACTTTAAATATACTTTTCTTATTATAGTGGACCATTTTAGCAAATGGATAGAAGTATTTAAGTTGAATCGAACGAATGCATCGGAAGTGATTGCAAAGTTACGCAAAGTTTAGTATCTGACAATGGTCCACCATTCAATTCAAGAGAATTTAAAATGTTTTGCGAAGTAAATGGAATAAAGTTACTGCACAGTCCGGCTTATCATCCGCAAAGTAATGGATTAGCGGAACGTGGGGTTCAAACTGTCAAGAATGATTTGAAAAAGTATCTAACGGAATGTCTTGGTAATATGGACATTGAACAACAAATAAGAAATTTTTTATTCAAATATAGAAATACACCATCGACGGAAACCGGAAATTCACCAACACACTTGATTTTCAAATACCAGCCAAAAACTAGATTAATTAAAAAAAATCAGGAAAATAGAAAAGAAACAAATAGTCGTTTAAGATTAAGAAAGAAGAATTATAAAAATAAGGGTGGAAGAAAACATAGATTTAAGATTAATGTAAAGAAAAATAATTTTGTATTTAAAGAAGGCGAGAAAATTTTGTATTATTTAGTTTAGATTATAAAGGGACAAAATCATGGTTGGAGGGTATTATTAGGAAAAAATTAAGTTCTTTAGTATACGAAATAAATGTAAACGGAAATATTCGAATGGCTCATCGTAGTCAGCTCAAGAAATATAGTGAAATAGAAAATAGATGGAAAAGGTACCCAGTCATTACCACTAAACTTGCAGAGCATCCAATGCATGTATAGTATTAAAGAAAAACTTAGAAAACTTCCAAAAAAATTCTATAAAGAAACAAGACCTTACCAGAAAGGATCCCCAACAGCGCAAGTTTAGTGTATAAGTTTAGTAAAGTAGTTCTAATTATGATGTAAACCTTATTTTGATAAGTTGGGAACGTACAACTAAAATGGGAGGAATGTGACGCAATAGCATTGAAAGGGTTTTACTGTACGTAACTAAATTATTAAAACTGGTATTAAATATGAATGTATTGATAATAATAAAATTGATTGATATACATGAGGTGAGAGATGGGCAGAACGAAGAGTACGGTCCATCTGATGACATCGACATTGTTTAAATAAAATACCAGATATAAAATAAAGATATAACACCACGCTGAGCTCTAATGTAGTGAATTTGGAATTGAAAGACTTGAGCACAATTTATTATCAAAATGTTGGTGGTATGTGCTCTAAATTATCGCTTGTTTTCCTAAATACGTATTATGTGAGACTCAGTTTCATTCAGTAGTTTTAAGTTTCGAATTTTTTACGGATAATTATTTAGTACATATAGATGTGATCGATCAACTATAACAAGTGTTAAATCTAGTGGTGGTGCGGTGTGTTGATAGCTATGCATAACTCAATTTTGAACTATGAAGCAATATGTTCGAATTATAACATTGAATTTGTTGCTTTGAAATTGTTCTGAACAGATAGATTGCATGACGGGTTTTCTGAAAACCTTGACTGGGATGATATTTTTAATCATAAATGAAGCGATATAGATGCTTTAGTTGATGCATCTTATACTGTGTTTTATTTAAGGCTTTTGATAAATTTGTGCCAAAAAGTTATAATCGGATGATCAACCATACACCGTCGTTTAATAATAACTTGATCAATTTAAGAAATGGAAGTTTTAAATGGTGAAAATATATACTTTATATTACGTCGGGATTTCAATAATCAGCATCGGCTCGCTTACAGAAGCTATATCTCAAATCTTGAAAATAATTTGACGTTGGATCCTAACTTATTTTGGACATTCGTTGATACTAAACGGAAATGTTCCGGATATCCACAGACGATGTCTCTGAATAATCCTGTACTGCTAACAATGTCAACGACATCTTAATCTAATAGGATTGTCGTATATTCCAATGACTGATCTCATTGATGGTATATCCTAAATGAAATAAGAAGGCTGGTTCTGATATTATACCGACAAGTATTCTTGAGGATCTCAGTAAGTCATTATCATTGCCTTTATCTTTGGGTTTCAATGCTTCTGTAAAGAATGGCATTTTGCGAGGTGCCGCAATTTAATGCAAATTTTAATGAGTTCGATTTCATGTAAGTTGTAGTTATTTGATGTTTACATAGTTATTGTTAAAAATGGATGTTTTCCTGTTGATATAAAAACCAAATAGAAAAATAGCTAACTAAATAGAAAATTAAGGCCAATGAGCGTAAATCAGCGTCTGTCTGCTCTCCATGTTAGAAGCGGCTGTACTAAAAACACCTGGCAGTAGGCATAAAATGATAAGGGAAGGAATCCTGTTCCTGAGTTTCAAACACATAATGGGTAACACCACGAAAAACAACGCTACGATGCAGCGAATCGGAAGCTCAGTGCGGCTCTCGAGAGTGAGCAAGCGCGGGCTCCCAATCGCCGAGATCCAGTGACCGCAGTGGTGCAGTGATGAAATGCTTGGTTACTACATCATATACATCTACAAGCAATATCTCCATCTTTACGCATTTGAGCGATCCTTTCCAAAGAAGTACTTCAATGACGAAAAAATTCATTATCGAATATGGAGCCAGAAGTGGTAAATGACCCGATGAATATATACCTCCTGGAAAGCATATAGCAGAGACACTAGCCTTATAGAGAGCACTAAACGTAATGTACATATGCCACAAATTGGCATCGATCGATATATTATGTCGAAAAATTACCGCTAAAAACGATTTGAAATGTTCGCCGATAAGGATGTGGAAGAGAGCGAACCTGAAAATGCAAGCCACCTCCAATCTACTTGCATGAAGCTGATACACACAAGGTGGTGCAACAACTTAAATCAAACGTGCTAACGATTGGAAAACCATTTCAAGTACAAATTACTTCATGGCAAAATACACGAAGTAAAAATTCAATCACACGAGGTCAACGACTATAGAAAAGTCATTAATTATTACGATACTCACAATAGAAACTATTATGCATACCGTTTGAAGTATTCAAACGGTCTTTCAGTCGTTATTAGAGGCATCGATGTCCAAGTTCACGCAACTCAAATCCAGGCCGCGCTTCTTGAAGTTGGATTTAAAATAGGATCATCAACCGCTTGAAGCACACAACCAATGGTCAAAGTTGAGCTGTTTCGTTCCGAAAGCACTTTGGAAAAGGGAGAAATTCATCCAATATATAAAATAAAGTACTTCATGCATAGATGCATAACAGTCGAAGAACCAAGTCCGGACCAATTCATTGTTTAACCTGCCAATGATAAATGGCCAGTCAAGAACTTATTGCAAGTTGATATCCGTATGCGTTGTATGAACTACACCCAACCAATAGTTGCATGAAACCAAAAAATCCTCAACAGTAAAGAAATGCAGCAACGGCGGCAGAAACCGCACTGCAGACTAGTCACGTCCCACACGGCAATATAAAACTTCACCAGATGCGCAGAATAATACACCCTCGTATACGCAGAATAAAATACCTTCGGATGCACCGAATGAATCTCGTTCACCCAGAACATCAGCCTGGAAACCAACATTTGCAAGCGTTCTCGTGGTAAATCCTCAAATGCTGAACCTATACCCTGAATAACTGTATGCAACTGATGATGCAGTTAATGACAACAATACAAAATATGCTACAATAAATGCTGTAAAATCAAACCATTATCATCCAGAAACTTGAATGTCTCCGATAAATTATCTGAAGATATGCCACTGGAATGCAAGCGGTATAAGCCAACACAAACTAGAACTACAACATTTTCTTGCAAACACGCTTAAATTGGTCGTCGTACGAAGCAGACGTAACTTTTTACTGTGTGACAATAGAAAATTAAATTAATAATTTGTATTTAATTAATTTTAATCTAATCTGAGTTAGTAATAATTCGGTTAGTAAGTTTTCAGTTTAATCGGAGATAGTAATAATTTATAGTGTTTGTTCCGTGATAATTGACATTATAATCTGTATTGTGATATATATTATTATTTTTTTTAATTGCTGTAAATTAAATCTGTGTTGGTGTTACATGGCTCTTATACATGATAATATAATCTAATAACTGTAATTGGAGTACATTGTATATAAGAAAACATTTTTGTGTCATTCATATTGTTCCGTAACACAAGATATTGAAAGTTACAGTGAACGAAGTTATTTCGAAATAATACCAGTGCAGGAAATTGTAATTTGTAAGATGAGTAATAATTGCGGAAAATGTAAAAGCAACGCGTCAAGCCGGGAATTATTGCGGTGTTTTGGAGAGTGTAAGAAAGCATTCCACCCGTTTGTGTTGATAACTTCAAAGTTGATCAATTGGGAAAATTCTTTAAAGATTGCCCATTTGCTAAATTTATTTGCATTGATTGCCAAAATGCTTCTGGAACGCATAATGTTGCAGAGATATCGATGCTGAAAGATAGTTTGAAGGAGGTCATCATCTCAGTTAACAAGCTATCAGCAAAAGTAGATAGCAAATTTAATGAGATTAATAATAACATGATGGGGATTGATCAGCAAACTCAGCCTGCATCAACATCATTGGCAAATAGTTGGAACTGGTGTCACATCGGATGCTATTCAAACCGTGGTTGTAAAGAAGAATCAGTACCTATATGTTAGCCATCTTCATCCATCAACAGTTGCTGATCATGAAATTATATGTTAGTTCCAAATTAAACGTGTCAACGTCGGATATTGACTGCTGGCCTTTGATTCCTAAAACCCGAGAGGTAAATTCGTTAAATTTTATCTCGTTTAAGGTTGGTTTACCTGAAGAAGTTTTTGATAAAACCCTAGCACCTAATTTTTGGCCAACGGGAACATCAATTCGGCGCTTTATCTAAAACGATCGGCAAAAAAACTTCAAGTTTCCTGTTATTCCAGGCAGGAGTTAGTTCATGATATTTCTGTTGAGATACCTGTAACTTACAAACACCACATGCCATTAATGTACCTGCACCTCAACGCAATAGTTTACAAGTGTACTACCATAATTGTAGCGGTATTCGAACCAAAGCTAAAACTATTTACTCCTCGATACTTGTAAATGACTACGATTTAATACTTTTTGGTGAAACATTAAATAGTACGATTAATGTTGCTGAATTTTTTCCATCTGTTTATACTGTTTTCCGTCGTGATCGCTATGTGGATTCCAGTGTATCTGATCATCGAGGTAGTATGGCGTTATCATAGCAATTAGCAATGTGTTAAAATTCCTGCAATTAAATATTAGATGCGACATTTGTGAATTACTGGCTGTTAAGGTAAAGTGCGGTTCCTTTTGGCTTATTATCATTGGTATTAACATTCCGGTCGGCAGTGCTGGGGATGTCTATATAAGCTTTATAGAATTGTTCACGAAGGAGACATTGCCGATGATGCTTTTGTTGGATCTTCTAACGATTTGATATCAAACAATGTCTTGGATGTATTGTCAAGTTTTGGCGTTCAACAAATTAATACTGTTCGGAACAACATGGGTCGTATTCTCGATCTGGTATTTACATCAATTCAAACAGTTCAAGTGACACCTTTTGCTGATTTGGGAGGGAGTTCCAGTATCTTTCATACACCATTGCTCATCGAAATAATTTTTTTAGAATATAGCACAGCTGAATTTATTGTTAAGAATGTTAAATTTGATTTTTTTGAATGCTGACTTCGTGTCTCTTGATGAATATTTTGGTAAAATTGACTGGTCAGAGTTTCTAGTGAATAATAATAATATTTCCGAGATTGTTGAACGATTTTATGGTACTGTGAATGCAGGATTTGACCAGTTTGTTCCCAGAAAGATGACACGCTGTGAGTACAGTGAACAGTGGTTTAACCATTCGTTGAAGAATCTTGCTAACCGCAAATCTAAGGCTAATAAGTTAATTAAGCGTTCTGGTAATGGTACGGATTATGAAAAATATTGTATGTTAAGGAAAGAATTCAAATATCTTAGGCCCGATTTTATGAACGAGGATAAATTATTAATCCTCTGATTTAGCGTAGTTTGCCTTGTATGAAACAATGCAAACTACGCTAAATCAGAGGATTAATCATTTATCCTCGTTCATGAAATCGGGCCTTAATGATTTTCTCTACAATATTTATATTTTACGAATTGAGGATGAAATAAGAAGTAATCCTAAAAGATTTTTTTCATTTATTGATGGTAAAAGAAAATCTGTAGGTTTTCCAACAGTAATGTCTTACAATGGGGACTCAATTTCCGGTCCTGAGGCGATATGTAATGCTTTTGTACATTTTTTCAATGGTGTTTTTGAGAAGAAGAATGATTCGAGTTTCGGTAATGGTCCGTCAAGCGATAAGCTGAATGTCCTTCAACTTACGAAACAGGAAATTATGGTTGGTTTACTACATCTAGATACGTTTAAAGGCACCGGCCCGAATGGGATTCCATCGATCATTTTAAAAAATTATGCTCATTCTTTAACATTAGTCTTCATACTGGGATTTTTCCTGATTTATGGAAAACCGCATTTGTTCGGCCTGTATTTAAGTCTGGTTCAAATTGTGATATTACATTTTATAGACCAATCAATATTCTTTCCGTCATTCCTAAATTGTTTGAAATGTTAGTAAAGCAAAGACTTGAGTTTATTTTAATGAATTACGTTAGCCCTTGACAGCACGGATTTGTGCAGGGCAGATCTACCGTAACTAATTTCCGGGAGTTCAAGTTGATGTAATTTATACGGATTTTTCTAAAGCTTTTGATAAGTTGGATCACGTCTTATTATTAGAAAAACTTGATTGTACGAATATTGAGTTTATCTCTCTTAGTTGGATTGCTTCATACTTAACGAATCGCACGCAATGTGTTAAAATTATGAATATTGTATCGGATTCATATGTATGTAGCGTCCTCGGGTATCCCTCAGGCAGTCATCTTGGCCCGTTTTTTTATTCTTTTCATCAATGATATTGTTGACTGTTTCAATTTTTGCAAATGTCTGATGTATGCGAATGATATAAAGATATTCGCAGAGATAAAATCTGCTCCTGACACTATACGTGTTACTTACACATTGAAAACATTATATGTTACTTATGTAAGGTCCATTCTGGAATATGCATCGATAATTTGGCAACCGTTTTATAAGTTTCATTCGGATAGAATTGAGAGTGTACAGAAGCAGTTTTTAATTTTTGCACTTAGAAGACTTCCTAGATGTAATTCTGAAGATAGATTTAAACGAGGGCCATATGAAAATAGACTGAAATTAATCAATTTATTCACCTTAGCTGATAGGCGTGTTAAAACTAATGCCGTCTTCGCTCGTGATATCATTTGCTCTCGAGGATCATTTGCAGGCCAAAAATAAACTGCAAAGAATATTACAAAAAACAAAATATATTTTCTGCAAAACTACCTTAAGCAGTTATCTCTTTACTCTGACACAAACTATTCATTATGGAAGGCCACTAAATAACTTAAACGGCCTCAGCAACCAAACCCGCCAATTCGTCTGCCCAACGGTGACTGGGCTAGAAGTGACGACGGAAAAGCTAAAGCTTTCACTGATCATCTTGTAGGTGTTTTCACTCCCAACCCTGGATTATCGGTGGTTCAAACAGATATAGCAATCGAACCTGAGAGGAAATTCACGATAAAAAAGCCACTAGTAAAGTTTATTATTGCTCACCAAATTCAATTAAAGAAAGCTCCTGGGAATATGATCAAACTACAGGTGAAACGCTTTAGTCGACTATAGCTCAAATATTCAATTCAATCTATGAATTAGGATGCATTACTGAGTGCTGGAAACTCTCAAGTATAAAAATGATCCCAAAGCCTGGCAAGGATCCTACCAAAGTCTCGTCATATAGACGAATAAGCCTACTACCAATCATTTCGAAAGTCTTCGAAAACACAATTATCGAAAAGATTAAACCGAAACTCCGAAATATCATCCCTAATCATCAATTTGGTTTTAGAGCCGAGAATGGAACCATTGAGCAAGTGCACCAAGTATAGCTACAGAAATAAGATAAGCACACGAAGAAAAGAAATACTGCTATGCAGTTTTCTTGGATGTTGCTCAGGCATTCGATAAGGTTTGGCACAAGTGTTTGCTTTATAAAGTTAATATTAAATTGCAAGAAATTTACCAACTTACGAAGTCGGGCTTGGTTCAACCTTATATTTAATTTTCACTTCTAATCTACCAACATCTTTGAAAATTATGACGTCTACTTTCGCTGATGACACAGCAATCGTATGTACTCATAAAAATCCACAAACAGCGTCCAAAACCTTGCAAGAACATAAAAATGAAATCGAAATCTGGCTAAAAAAATGGAGGATAAAGGTCAATGAAGAAAAATCGACTCACGCAACATTCACTTTAAATAAGCTTACGTGTCACAAATCCCTCAGGCAAACGAAGCAACATACCTAGGCGCCCATCTAGACCGACGATTAACCTGGCGAAAACATATTAAAATGAAACGAGTCCATATCAAATTAAAAATGGATAAAATGCACTGGTTGATGGGGAAATATTCAACCCTTGATTTAGAATACAAACTTCTCCTGTATAACACAATGATTAAACCAGTCTGGTCGTATGGCTGTCAATTATGGAGAGTTGCAAAACTCTGATTATATCAGAAACGTGAAACTAAATTGTGTGATATGAAAATAATAAATAAAAATAGTAAATGGTGTTTGATATTTACAAAAATATAGAATAATCTGTGTGAAGTGCTAAAGAACAATAATCTTGTATATAAAAGTGATAAATAATAAAGGAATTGATTACAAATAGATACTAAATAAAAACATATTAGGTTGTTCAGAAATTAATGCAGGTTTTATGATTTTATTTGTTTCAACAATTTTTCAATAATAAAGAATTACGCAAAAGTTTAACATTATAAGTCATATTAAAGCTTATTTTATGCTCTTTCTTATCACATAATCTATTTGTAATCTAAATTGTAGTTTTGTCTATTTTTAGACCTTTGAAGTTAAGATTTCAAAACAAGAATTTCGCCAAATTTACTTGTATGAATTTAAACTTGGCCGCAGTGCAGCACAAACGGCTCGAAACATCAATGAAGTTTGGGGCCAAGGAAGTGTTAACGAATGCACAATACAACGTTGGTTTCAAAAATTTCGTCGTGGTGAACTCAGTCTTGAAGATGAGAAAGGTCGCGGACGTAACTCTGCCATTGACGACGATGAATTGAAGGCTTTGGTGGGAGCAAACCCACGCACGACTGTTCGAGAGCTTGCAGGGGACCTAGGAGTAAGTATTGGATTAATTTCGGAACATTTGAGCTGAATTGGAAAGTTGAAGAAGCTCGACAAATGGGTGCCACACCATTTTCGAATTGAACGAAAACCAAAAAAATTGGCGTTATGAAGTTTGCTCTTCATTTCTTTTGCGCAACAAAAACGAACGATTTCTCGATCGCATTGTGACGTGCGATGAAAAGTGGATTCTATACGACAACCGACAACGTTCAGCGCAGTGGTTGGACCGTGGCAAAGCCCCTAAACATTTCTCCAAACCTGAGCTGCATAAAAAAAAGACTATGGTGACTGTTTGGTGGTCGTCATCCGGAATTATCCACTACAGCTTCTTGAATCCTGGCGAAAATATCACAGCAGAGAAATATTGTCAACAAATTGACAAAATGCACAAAGAACTAAAACGTCTGCGTCCAGCATTAGTCAATAGGAAGGGCCCAATTCTTCTGCACGATAATGCTCGACCACATGTTTCACAACCGACGCTGCAGAAGTTGAACCAACTTGGCTACTAAACTCTGCCTCATCCACCATACTCATCAGACCTCTCGCCAACCGACTACCACTTTTTCAAGCATCTCGACCACTTCTTACGAGGAAAAGTATTCAACGACCAAACAGCCGCAAAAAATGCCTTCGAAGAATTCATCACGTCCAGAACAACTTGTATCTTGTTGGCAACAATGTGTAGATTCTAATTGTTCTTATTTCGATTAATAAAATTTACTCTAAACTGAGATATGTTGTTTTAAATAAAATGGTTGAAAACCTACATTAATTTCTGAACAACCTAATAAAAACGGGTGAACTAGAAGTGTCAAATTAATATAAATACGTAAAGCGGTTTATAATTTATTTTTTGCAAGACTTGCATTTTATTCTTAAATTTAAATTAAATTCAGCGAAGTGAAACCTTTTGTTTTGATTTTTATGTTTAATAAAGTGAATTATGGATTGTGATAAATGCAAAAGTGCAATTGCAAAGGGAAGCGAGTTTTTTAAGTGCGATGGTTTGTGCGGGCGGGTATTTCATATATTTTGTGCGGGACCTGGTTTCACCAAGACGACGTATAAAAATTGGGTTGATAGAAATGAATTGACTTTTTCGTGCAAAGAGTGTGGTAAAAATTCGCTAAAAGCGATCAAAACCCAATTAGAGAAGCTTGTGAGTATGATCAATATTGTCGATGAGAGATACAGACGACAAGCTGAAGTATTAGAGAAAGTTGATACCGAGATGAGTGTATTAAAAGTTGATGTATCGAGCTCCAATTAATTGGTAAAAGACATTGATAATAAAATTGGTAATATAAATGAGAGTTGTAGCAAGATGTCGAAAAGTGTAGTCAGTGGGAATATTTCTTTTGCTGATAAAGTTAAGGGTATAAGGAAAAGCGAACCAGCTATTGTTGTAATACCAAAAACCGTGCAGGAGAGTAAAATTACTAAGGAGGATCTAAAGGAATCTCTAAAAGTTATTCCAGTAAACATAAATAGAGTATCAAATATCAGAAATGGAGGCATTGCGCTGGAATGTGGTGACAAAGACAACAGAGAGGAAGTTGAAAGAAGTATCCAAGCAAGGCTCAGTGATAAATATGACATTAAAACCAGTAAAACATTCCCGCCGAAAGTGAAAGTGATTGGAGTAACAGAAGAATATGAAGACGTTCAATTTGTTGAAACATTGAAAAAACAGAATGAACGACTAAAAGATTGTCAAATTAAAGTGATACGCAAATATAAAACATCAAGAGGGGCTTTAAATGTCATTCTTGAGTTGGATACAAGCGGATTTACCAGTATATTGGAAATGGAAAGAATTTATATTGGGTGGGATAGATGTAGAGTAATTGAGGATTTTATGTTAGTATACAATGTTTCAAATGCTTAGGGTACAACCATACTAGTAAGAAATGCACTGAAGCTAAAGCCATTTGTAGGCAATGTGGTAAAAGTGATCATGTGTCAAAGGAATGTGCGGAGCAAATTAAATCATGTGTCAATTGTAAAAAAGTTGTGGAAAATAATAAGTTGAACATCGATGTGAATCATGAAGCAACTGATAAGGCATGTCCTAGTTACCTAAGAACATTAAATTTAATGAAGAGGAGAATTTGTTACGAATAGCAATAAAAATCTCAAGATGTCCCATTTCGAATCATTTATTTTAATATCAGTAGTTTATTAGCCCATATAGATGAAATTAGAGATCTAGCAAACAGGAGGCAACCACATGTTATATGTGTTAGTGAAACATGTGTTACATGTGACATAAGCGATTTTGAAATTACATGTCACGGCTACTCATGTGTTCGATGTGATTCACATTCACGGTTTACTGGGGGTGTAGTGATTTATATATCCAAAAATTTAAATTTTGAAGTAAAAAATTGCTCGATTGAGAATAATTATTTATGGATTAGTAAACTCTTGATAAGAAAATCAGATCAATTGAATAAAAATGTAGCATTATCGGTGTTGTATCGATCCCCAAGTTCAAGTATAATATCATTCATCAACTATTTCGATCAATGGAGTGAAGAAAATATTTCTACAGAGGAGTTAAATTTAATATGCGGTGATTTTAATATTGACTACCTACATCAGACGACGAATAAACTTAAGTTGGATAGAATAATGACAAGATTGAATCTGAAACAACTAATGAAGAAATGTACCAGAATAACAGCAGACACGAATACCTTAATTGATTGGGTTATTGGTAATACAACAACTGCAAATATACGTATCGATACATTAGAGCAAGAGAAAATTTGTGATCATGAGACGATTCAAGTAAATTTGATGGAAATTAGTAAAAGTAGCCGAACACCAAAAAAATATATTGAGGGGATATTTAATTTTAATCAAGATATATTCAATAAGCTGTTACAAGATTCAAAGTGGGATACGACTGGTGATATTGATGAAGTATGCGAAAATATGTATGAAAATATTTATAAGGCCCTAAATGTATTTTACAAGAAAGCAGAGATAAAACCAAAGTCAAATGAATGGTTTCACAAAAATTATAATCTGCGGCTTTTAAAATCAAAAAAGATTGCAGCGAATAAATTAGCAAAGCAAACAGGAAATGAGGCACATTGGAATGAATATAGAGCAACACGAAATCGATATCTTTCATCAATTAGAAAAAGTAAGAGAAACTATTTCATTAGAAAAATAGAAACTGCTTCGTATAATTCGCAACGAGTATGGAGCGTTTTAAAGGAAATAATGAAAAGAAAACGAGATAGTAGGATAGATCGCATCATAGTTGATAACCATGAATACTGTAACCACAAGGAAATTGCAAATGTTCTAAACAAATTTTATGTCGATAGTATCAAGATCTTAAATGGACAAATTCCAAGCGTACAAGATGCTTTAGTCGAGATAAGGGCATCAGCGAAAAGGAAATTCGCTTTGTACACGGATTGAAGCCAAGTATGATTTTGAAAGCTATGGATGTTATTGGCGAAAAATTGTTATCAATGTTCAATACTTCTTTAATGGCGGGTCAATTCCCTAAATGTATGAAAGAAGCGAATATTATTCCTATTCCAAAAATAAAAAACGCAAAATATCCAGAGGATTTTAGACGAATTAATATGCTGGACTGCTGTGAGAAAATCTTAGAAACTATCGTAAAGATACAACTAATCGAATTTTTAAACGTGGAAGGGATATTAATAGAGCAACAATCGGGATATCGTAAGGGATATTCATGTGAATTTGCATTAAACTTAGTATTGAGTAAATGGAAGGAATCGAGAGACAGGGGTGAATATACAATTATAGTATTTTTGGATTTCCATTGATCGAACAATATTGTTGAAAAAGTTAACAGAGATAGGAATTACAAATAACGAATGGAATTGGTTTAAAAGTTATTTGAGTCATAGGAGTCAAAGAACGAAAGTAGTGCATGAAACATCTGATAGATGTACTAATGAGCTTGGTGTTCCTCAAGGATCCGTTTTGGGTGCCATACTATTTATAGTTTATATCAATGATATAGTAAAAAGTCTTAAAAATTGTCATATAAATTTATTTGCGGATGACACCTTGATTTATTATAGTGGAAATAACATTGAAGAAGTTGTTGATAATATTAACGGTAATTTGGAACGAGTACAAAAATGGCTAAATGGAAACAAATTAAAGTTAAATGTTAATAAGACAAAGTGTATGGTTATTGGTAAAGCAGATCATAATTATGACATCAGAATTAATCAGAGTAACATTGAGCAGGTAGACACTATCAAATATTTAGGGGTAATAATTGATAAGAGGTTGAAATTCAGTGATCATGTGTCTTATATAGGAAGCAAAATAAATCAGAAGATTGGTGTACTGAAGAGATGCCATAGAAATTTGAGCTATTTAAGCAAAAATAGTATATATAAGGCAATACTTGCTCCTCATTTTGAGTATTGTCCATCAGTGCTATTTACATGCAGTAGAGAAGATAAGGAGTACCTCCAAAAACTTCAGAATAAAGCGATGCGAGCCCTGCTAAACGTCCCAAAAACAACAAGTATTCGAAATATGTTATGGAAACATTATGTTTTATGAGTGTAAATCAAAGAATAGTATACAATGTATTAATAATTATTTATAGAGTTAAAAACAAATTGGTTCCTAGTTATTTAACAAATTTTATTTCTTATGTGAAAGATAAAACTGATTATAATTTAAGAAATAGAGATCAATTTTTGTTACCATTTTTAAAAGAACTGAAAATCAAAATTCTTTGTTTTATAAGGGAATTGATTTATTTAATAAAATTCCAAGTGA
This sequence comes from Tipula helvola, assembly GCA_963556165.1. Taxonomy (NCBI): domain Eukaryota; kingdom Metazoa; phylum Arthropoda; class Insecta; order Diptera; family Tipulidae; genus Tipula; species Tipula helvola. The sequence goes on from OY744483.1 coordinate 68,550,719, forward strand.
TGTTAAAGTTTGCCCTAATATAAATGTATTTAAGAGGTTGTTAGTCAAATTTATAAAAGAAAATGTAGATTAAATTTTCTTATTTAAATATTAATTTTTAAATTTATTATAATTATGTACAACTTCTATACAGTCAAAAGTTCTCAGAATGATTACAGGGGCACCCTGGTTTGTAGAAAACAAAAATATTCATAAGGACCTTAGCATCCTAACTGTCAAAGGCGAATTACTAAAGATGCGGATTAACTATGCAGGGCAACTATCATCTCATGAAACGATGGCTGCGTGACAAATCAATAAATAACTAAATATGAAAAAAAAATTGGCAGTTTAAAAAAATCTCAAAATGTGAATTTTAAATTTGATTTTTCTTATTTATAAATTGTGATGAATTATCTGTTGAATGATGTTCTCAAATCTTTTATATCATATAAGTATCACAAAGTTCCAGAAAAAACTTTATTTCTGCATCCTGTTTCTTATATAAAGCACTGTTATCTTAACTCGTTATTTGATTTGTGTTAAGTACCAAAGTGCTCCAGCCCAGCCTCGTACTCTTTCCACGTCTTCTAAACTGAAATTTTTTCATCACTCGTTTGGTAGGTTTTGTATTACCTAATTTCGCCGCAACAGATCCTATTTACTTAACACTTCTGAGCCTGGATATCTGCATTTAACTCCTTGATCTATTTCCAGCCATCGTAACGCCATGCGATTGGTTTTGAATCGTATTTATTTACTTTAATACATATGTTTTGATTCACCTTAGTATTATGGTTTACCGTTACTCTATTGAAATCGAGTTTCCTCCAGGGCTTCCCTAGTCAAACAATTTATTTCTAGTGTATTATAAACAATGTTTATGGTCTCTCCATTTTGATTTAATTTCAAATAATATCTTAATCCTCATTTTATCAAAATACTGGTAATCAATACACCGTCATAAAGTACCAATTAAATGGTACTCATTTTGGATTACGCATACCAATGAAGATGAAAAAGATGTTAAACTTAATTGCGGCTGGAGTGCGATTAGATTACACCAAATATTTTCTCAGGCATAATGTTTTATACTCTAGAAGTAATCAATTTTTATTAAAAATAATCGTAATAAATATTATTAAATATTTTTATTTTTTTTTTTATAGTTTTTAACTTTTTTTATCCAACTGTTGGCACTATTACGCCTTCTTTGTCTGATCATATCTTAATTTATATTCTGGTTTTATCACATTCAACTTAAGATGAAATGAAGAAGAACTATACAAAAAAAAACTTTGGAGTCGTATTGTTTTCTTAACTCAATATATATATACTCGTTCAAATACAATAATAACAATAATGTTAATAATAATAATAATAAAAAAAAAACAAATCCATGAAAATGTCAATAATTTTATATTTTTAATAAAAATTCATTTTATCAATAAAATAGTGATTTTATGTGACTAGAAAATACAGTATTCCGATAAAAATAAGAATCAAAACTAAACTATTTAGAAATATTTTATAAATCTACATATTTTTGTAATTTCATAAAATCTTTAGGTGAGACCCACCGCGCATCAAAACGACATTTTTTTTGACGACATTTTTTTTTCTTACATTCATATGGAACGCGGCGCACCATAAATTATCTCCGCGTATATTAAAAGCGCGACTCTCTATTAAGTAATTTAGAATTTTTTGTTTTTGTTGTTTTGTACGATTTAAATCAATAAGCTAATTTTTGAGTGAACCAATCAAAACTCGCATTTGGATGCGCGCTCCCCATATAACATATGTATAGTTAAATCGCGCTAAATGGAATTGAAAATTTTTATTGTTTTCGTTTTCTTATAATGTTATAATCTTTAGAAATATATTAAATAAGTAATAATACATTTAAAATATTAAAAGTTGGGAAAATAAATTGTTATAGAGATCGCTAGACTAATTGGTTGCTACAGATGAAGAATGCTCACATATATAGAAAGATGATAGGTGGGGACTAAAGAAATTTTATTTTGTATTATGCGGTTTGGTGTGTTTGTGTCTTAATAGGTTTTCCCACTGCCCATTTAGTTTTGAAGCGCCATAAAAATCATGATATATTTAATATTAAGATTGTTACAAAACAGGATTTGTTGTTAATTTTTTTTTTTAATCAACCAAACCAACCAACCAACCAACCGCAAGATTTCTTGCAAGTTTACTTTTGTACATATATACTTGCAGCATTGATTGAGGCTAAATAGATTAACTTGATTAAATTATTATTTAAATGGAATATCTACAGTGGAAATTACTATTTAGATATCGATGTCAAAATTTTATAAAAACCTCTGGTATATCATGGCTGTGTTAATAAATATATATTGGTAAACAGGAGACAATTTTAGTAAAATTTATGGTTATGAGAGTAATAAATTATGGGAATATGTGGGAAAAATAAAATTAATTCTTTATTAAATTAAATTATTCGGCCTTGGGCACGTTACTTGTGGACTAAAAGAGGTCCTTGAGTATTAAACATTTCATTTTAATTCAGTAAGAATCTGTTACATTAATTTTCGCGTTTTAAAATGTCTATTAAATTACACAGTTTGTTTGTTATATGCCCCACACCACAATATTCACTTATTTTGCATTTTTACATTTTAATGGATTAACTATCTAACTAGTCCAAACCTTTTCATTTTGTATTAGTTTCATATTTTTGTTATATTTTGTTGAGAAACTTAATTTATTGACAGATGACTTGTAATGTACGTTATGGGTCACAAATAAAACACAAAATAATAATAATTGCTAAATTTATTTTTCCAAGCCTTAGTCAGACTATCCAATAAATACTTCATGGTATTATTAAATATTTTACGGCGATATGTGAGCAAGCACAAATTCCTTCACAAATTATAGAGTCTCACAATCCATCATCAAACAGGTCAACACAAATAGTTGCACAAGTCATTTCGAACAATCTTCAATAATCTCGAGTATTTCGATTTTCATTTATGTAGAGCAATACCTACCAATTCTAACATATTCATTTTCACTTTTCCCACTATACCGAAGTCATATTGGGTAAGTATTGTAATCGCGAAAAAATTTTGTTCCAGATTTTCACATTTCTCGACGAATTAGATTACCAGGACCCCAAAACACCGTTAAGGAAAATGTCATGTCCGTACTTCCGTCCTTCCAGTCGCACATTTTCATTATTTTTTTTTGCCTCCCATTCTTACAAATATTGATAGTTTTGGTCGAAATTTTGTTCAAGATAGATTTTAGTAATAAGCAATTTGTGTTAACTTTTAGGTCCACTCGAGTATAGAATAGAAGGGGTTGCAGTGGAAGAGAAAACTGCCAAACAGTTTTTCTCAAAAACGGGACCGACGATTTTTATGTTTGATAAAACATTTAGGGTACTAGTTTTGGGTTCATGTTACACGCTGCGTTAGAATGTTATGTTAAATGTTGCGTGTCATGTAAAATGTTACATTTGATAAAAATATTTCGTCTCTTTTTATTTATCACATTAAAATAGAAACAAAAAATACAAATAACATAGCGAGAGTACTTTCAATGTTCACGTTACATGTATGCTGTGTTAAAAACGTCATGACGACATCTTTGAGGCTAAATATTTCTGTGCGTCCGACTTTTCGCAATGTTATATAATTGCATACCATCAATTTTCAATGATCATCATTTTCAAAACACAAAAAATCAAAAAAAAAAATCATGGCATGTAGCAGACATATTGTTACGAACTGCTCTTCTGAGTTCGTCCGGATTTTGCAATTAAACACACTGTGTACTTTTTATTTCACTCTACTTTTATACACTTTGATATTTCCTTCGAATTTACAATTTAGTAATTCTGTCCGCTTGCTACTGGTGGGGGCTATGACAACCGATTTATTTCTTTATTTAACTATTTAAAATAAACCAAAAACTGTTCTCTGCTTGCCTTCGGTAAGTTCGGTCGTGTTTGTAACACTTAGTCCGTTAAAAATATTTTATTCGTAAGAGGAAATTTGTTTACGAAATAGACTACTTTGATTGCTTGCTTGCTGAAAAATTTTCCGCAGAATATTTTCGCGAACTCGCAGTTAACTGTCTAAGCTATTGTTGTTCATAACGTGAGCTTGTTGTATGATGGCCAAAACCATCGCAATATTGAAGTTTTTTTATTATTTATAATTTTACCTCATTGATCCTAAAAGTATACCTGTAATGGGATGCCGAAATGTCGCTAATGGAGGAATTATACTGCAATGTAATTCAAATGAAGCGAAGGAGAAATTAAAGCAAATTGCTTCAGATAAGTTAGTAGCAGATTATGAAATTAAACTGCCAACGGAGCTAAATCCAAGAGTTAAAATTCTAGGAATGTCCGAAAAATTGGAGAGCGAAGAAATTATCTCAACTTTGAAGCAACAGAACCCCATTTTATCTTTTAGTAACAACTTACAATAGAAGGAATACGCAGAAGATCGATACAATTATGGAAGTTGATGCCGATAACTTTAAAAAGATAATAGGAGCCAAGAAACTGAACATCAATTTTGATAGGTGTCATGTTGTAGAGTCGATTGGGATAACAAGGTGTTATAACTGTAACGGATATTCACATCATGGTATGAAGTGCACGAGTCAACTAACATGCCTGAAGCGTAGCGGAAACCACAGATTAAGTGATTGTAAGAGCGCAGAAATGAAATGCAGTAATTGTACCGATGCGAATAATAAACTAACTTCATCTTAAGATCAGTACAAATCATGCTACGTAGGATAATAATTGCACAATATATCAACGCAAACTAAAATCACTTAAGAACCAAATTAATTACCAATAGCAGTTCAGTAAACAAGATATACAACAGGTAATGTTCGATTTTAAATCAGCCATAGTGTTACTTAGTGAAACTAGAACAGTTCCAGAAATTTACGACGCAGAATTTCATATCGGCTAATATAGCCGAAATACCGGTGGTGTTGCTATGTATATTCACGAAAACATAAATTTTAAAATAATTTCCAATACTGAGAAAGACCGTGCTTGGTTTTTAGCAATTCATATTATAACCTGTTATGTATTGTACCAATTGATACCATACAACTGGGATATTTGGAGTAGTTTATCGATCATTTCAAACAACAAACCCGGTGTTCTTAAATAACTTCGACGAATGATTAGAAAATGTCATAAACCACGATTGCAATATTGACGTTAAATCCACCGAATTTTACAGTGTTAAACAGAAACAGTTGATCGTAGATTGGTTCAGATAATAAATGGTCATACTAGAGTTACATGTAACAGCAAGAGCTTAATAGATGTATTAATTACTAATGCAAAGAATATTCGGTATGAAATAGTGAAAGAACGCCAAATTAGCGATCATTACATGATAAGTGTTATTTTAAATAGTAAAACGACAATGACAGCAGTAGAAAAAAGGTCATGAAAAAATTACTATTCGGAATCACTAAATATTTCGTTTACTGGGATTTCAAGGATATGCAGAAATAAACTAAATAGCTGAAGATTTAATATTAAAGTTAAAAACTTGTGTGAATGAATTGAAGCATATGACAAGAATTCAAAGAAAGAATATAAGATACCATGGTTCTCTCAAAACTTAAAATCGTTGAAGCAAGATAAATTCCGAAATTACGGACTCATGAAAATTATTAATTCGAAGAACAGCTGGGATAATTACAAAAAATCTAGAAATTTGTATAAACAATCAGTGAGGAAGGAGCAATCGATATATTTAAAAAACAAATTCATCGAAAACAGAAATAAACCAAAAGGGCTATGGAAAACACTAAAATCGATGTATAAAACTAAAAATCAAACACAGTGGAACATTCAATTTAACAACAAAATTATAAGTGACAAGCACGAATTAGCCGAGGCTCTAAATCATTCATTTGTATTTAATGTGATTGATATTCACAACAATATTTCGGAAGTAAAAGATTGGAATTTTTCGGTTGGGGATAAATGCTTAAATAACCAAATCGTGGAAGTTATCAACAGTCATTCCAATTCCGAAAACTATTAAACCGTCGACACCAGAAGAATTACGCCCAATCAATATGTTGTCACCATATGAAGCTATAATAACGGGTAATTAAAAATCAATTAATCAACCACATTAACAAAAATAATATGCTAGTCGACCAACAATCTGGATTTCGAGAGCTGCACTCATGCGAAACAGCATTAAACCTAATGTTAGATAGTTAGAAGTAAGAAATAAATGATAATAAAGTAGTAGTGGTTTCAGTTTTCCTGGATTTCAAACGCGCTTTTGAAACAATCGATAGAAAAAATTTGCTTAAAAAGTTAAATAATTATGGAGTACAAGGGAGAGAACTTGAGTGGTTCACTAATTATCTCGAAGGAAGGCAGCAATACACAAAAATAGATAATTATGTCTCTGAACCGATGCCAAACAATTTAGGAGTAACCCAGGGATCTATATTAGGACCATTGCTTTTCATCCTGTATATTAATGACATAGTCGAAGTCATAAAAAAGTGCCAAGTGAACATGTTTGCCGATGATACGCTCATTACAATTTCAGCACCAACCCTTATAGAAGCTGTGCAAAAAGTAAACGAAGATTTAGAGAATTTAAGGAAATGGTTGATGTTCCAGAAACTACACTTAATATTTCAAAAACAAAGTACATGCTAATGTCAATAAGAACCAAAATAGAATGTGATGAAAATATAAAAGTATAGATAACCAAATCATAGTACGTGTGAAACAGTATAAATACCTGAGTGCTGTTATTGATGAAAATTTAAATTTCAACGATCATTTGGACTATATTGCTAAAAAAAAATGAATAAAAAATTGAGACTTTTTAATAGAATTAAGGACAAATTGCCGCTCGAGACAAAAATTATATTCTACGAATCAATTGTCGCCCCGCATATTGACTATTGTTCATCAGTATTTTTCATAATGAACCAATCACAAATATATCGTCTTCAAAAGATACAAAATAGATTTATGCGAGCGAGAGAAATGCTTGTAGTTTTGGGGTGGAAGTCCATAAATCAGAAGATTAACTTTAATGCTCTGAAACTGTTGTTTCGTCTTGAAAACGGAGACCTTCCAAGTTATTTAGATTCAATGCTTTGTACTAATAGAGAAGTTCACAGCTATAATACGAGAAATACTCTTTTTCGATTACCGCTGTACAATAAATTTTTTTCACAAAGATCATTAGGGTATAATGGAGTTAAGCTATGTATAATTCATTAAGTAATTTCTATACTTTAGGTAAATTACGAGAATTGAAGTACGATAATTTTCTAAATTTATTGAATGTATTCATCAAAGATAACATTTAGTATTTAGATTAAAACTTAAAAAAAAATTCACTTTTATTTAAATAACTAAAACAAAAAAAGAAAAATGTCATATATTGACAAATAAATAAAATCTTCTTTCATAATGCATAAGATACATGCCACCGATTATTAATTTAATATTTACTTCTTACACTTTCTGCCGTAGGCACTTGGCGAAACACACTTAATACACACATTTTTAAAATTTTTTAAAAACACTTGTTAAATATTTCGCAAAATACAAAAGGTTTAAAAAATCACTCGATCGATTTCGGCTTATTAGGCCATCATCAGGAGTATCTACTAAACTGTAAAAATAAAAATGTAGTTAGATATAGTTGGAAAAAGCAAAAAGTGAAACCAAAATATACCAATAAAAAAATGTGGGAGTGGTAAACAATAAAATTGGTGACAGCAATAAACATTAAAAATTAAAATAGGGGGTTAGTTAAACACAGGTAAAATTGGTGAGAGCAATAAACATTAAAAATTAAAAATTAAAAGGGGGTGAGTTAAACACAGGTAGGTATATGATTATTGATTAGTCAACGGTCGAATAACAAAATTCCAGATGTTGATTTTTTTTTTTTTTCTCTACCCCTTCTTTATTTTGTTATAACCCGACGTAATAGTAATTTTATGGTATGGAATGAGCATGTGAATAAAACAATGCGGGGTCGGTAATTGGTGAGAAACGGATTTCTCTCTGTTCGTTGAGGATATTTTGGTTAAGAAATATAGCTTTTCGGATTTCGTAAGATTCTAAGTTGTCTAAACGTCTGCTTTTTGGTTGTACATGTAATATTTCTAAATTGTTTAAACTGGATGTGTGATTTTCTAACGTTAAATGATTATAAAGGGATGATTTATGGCTACCAGATAAATGTTCTTTTACTCTAACTTCAAAATTGCGCCCAGTCTGTCCGATATAAGAGGAACTACAATCATTGCAATTGATCTTATAAACGCCAGACTTGGAAAGGCGATCAATTCTTGGTTTATTGTTAAAAATCATTTTCTTAATTGTATTATTGTTATAAAAAGCAAAGCTAATATCTGTATATTGTGTCACGATGTTACTAATCCGTTGACTAGTTTTTCCTATATACTCTAAGCGGCGCCAATTTTTCGGCATTGGGCTATCAGGTGGATAAATGTTAGCTAAAGCTTTATGTTTCAGTTTTCTGCTTAATAGCTTTAATATAGTCTTAGCTGCATAACCGTTATTCGCTGCTATTTCTAAAATTATATTAAGCTCTTTGTTATAATTGGATATGGTCAAAGGAATGTTTATTAATCTATCTAAGAATGAGTGGAAAGCTGACATTTTAATATTATGGGGATGGTTTGACGAGTTAGGTATAATGGCGTCTGTATACGTGGGTTTTCTATAAATTTTGAACTCTAATGAAGAATTAATTCTGGTTATTGTTATATCTAGAAAGTTAATAGATTTGTTTTCTTCTTTTTCTACCGTAAAATTAATGGTGGGATATTGAGAATTTAACCAAGTGAGAAAAGAGGTTAATAGCCTATCAGTTCCATTCCATAGACATAGTATGTCATCAACATATCTGTACCAAAAGATCATATGACGGAAATAAGGATTATTGCTTGATACAATCGTTTGTTCGAAGAAATTCATGAAAATTTCTGCTAACAAAGGTGACAGAGGGGAGCCCATCGGTAGACCATCAGTGAATCTGAAATACTTATTATCGTTGTTACGTCGTTGCTAGTCTTTTCACTTCTATTCCAATTAACATTTTGTCTCAAATAGTTTATACCTACTTAGATAGGGATGTTGCAGATGGAAGCCTTCGGAATGAACTGAAGCTGATATTTGAAACTTGTATTAAACAAAATTATTTTTGCTTTGATAATAAGTATTTCAGATTCACTGATGGTCTACCGATGGGCTCGGGGAAAAAAAAAAAAAATCAACATCTGGAATTTTGTTATTCGACCGTTGACTAATCAATAATCATATACCTGTGTTTAACTCACCCCCTTTTTTAATTTTTAATGTTTATTGCTGTCATCAATTTTATTGTTTACCACTCCCACATTTTTTTCTTGGTATATTTTGGTTTCACTTTTTGCTTTTTCCAACTATATCTAACTACATTTTTATTTTTACAGTTTAGTAGATACTCCTGATGATGGCCTAATAAGCCGAAATCGATCGAGTGATTTTTTAAACCTTTTGTAATTTGCGAAATATTTAACAAGTGTTTTTAAAAAATTTTAAAAATGTGTGAATTTAATATTTAATTCCGCTATTTTATTTTCACAGCCACAAATGACGAAACTTCAAAAATTTTAACTGCTTTAACTCATTTGGGTTCTCAGGGTAGGTATCTTTCTTATTTTGGTTTTATTATTTTTTGATCTTTATACAATTCCAAAGATAAAATTATTGATACTTTATCTTACGTAACTATTATTTGCTGGCATAAAATTGGCTAACTCGAAAACTGCTATTAATCAATTTCTTGACGAGACGAAACAATATACAACTTAGTCTAATATACTGGTTCAATTATGTACATTAACTGAGTTGGTTAACATACGTTTCCTTTATTGTAACCACCAGTATTTCGCTTTCCGCTTTTGGTAACTGTCTGTTGCACATCTTTTTTTTGCTGTACTATATCTAACGTGTTCTTCTGGATTCTCGGATTTGCTTGGCTCAAACCATTTTTCGTTTGTTCTCCTATTAATGTGGTATATTATAGGAACATCATTTTCATCTTGAATATATCCCATTTTATCTAAATACACAAATGCTTCTGGACATGGAATGTTATATTCATAACTGCACAGTTACTTAGGATATAATTTTCAGTTAGATAGTGAGTTTAGATTAGGAGTTAGATGATGTTCTTAGAATGTGTTTTCGTATTATGTCTATATCATGTATAGCTATCAATTCTTTCAGAGTTAAGTTCATTGTAATGAGTTTGGTTGTACACGCAGTGTTGATATACCCTGTGTCTTGAAGATTCTTAATTTCTCCATATATCTCGGGCAAATATTGTACCAGATTTGACATCCGTATGTAATTATTGGCCTGATCAAAGGTTGGTAGCATATTTCTTTAACCTTTCCATTGATATGATTGGCATAAAATATTTTTGGGGCTGAAAAAAGTTTTCTGGCTTTCGCTAAATGTATTATTTATAAAACACATCCGGTCTATGTTGATGCCAAGATGCTTCAACATCGATTTTTGCTCGATCACTACATTGTTGATATTTATTGAGAAGGTTTTCGAGTTTAGCTTTGTATCACGTGTAGCTCGATGAACCGGCTTTAGGAATAATATACCTTCACATTTCGTTTTATTTATTTCGATTCGCCACGTATGAAGAAATACTGATATGAAATCCAGTGCATTCTGGAGGTTGTTTTGTATTGTGCTAATTTTTGGATTCGCACTATATAACAATATCGTCTGCATACGCTATGGTTTGTATATGTTGTGAGTTCAAGTTCATTTTAAAGTCTGCTATGTATAGATTGAATAATAGCGAATAAACCATTGTGTATGTTGAATTGTTCACTTGAATTTTCTGTCCCATTGGTTGTTACAACTTTTCTGTTGTACAACATCTCATATAATAGGTGGATTAGATCGGGATGAAATTTCATTTAGTGCAATTTGAATAGTAATCCATCTAGCCAAACAGATTCAAATGCTTTCTTCATGTCAATCGTTACTGCTCCCGTACATGTATTATATTTGAGGTTGTGACATATATCGGATGTGAGTTTAGCTATTGCATGAATCGTGGAATGACCGTATCTGAATCCAAATTGGTTATCTGGTACCAAGCTGTTATTATTAGTGTGCTGCTGAAGTTTATCGTAGATAATTATTTCATATATCTTCCCGAGGTTGGTCTATAGTTTTCCGGATTTGTGGATTTTTTTTTTTTTTTTTTGAATGGGTAAATCTTTGCTATTTTCCAACAACATGGGAATGATTTATTATTTAGTAGGTTGTTGAATAGTGTGCATAACACCGCAATTCCGGTAGATGTTTAAGCACCACGCTAGGTATGTTGTCCGGTCCGAATGACTTTTTGTTATTGCCGCACTTTAAATAGTTTAAATGGTTCTCCTCAGCTGGGCAGCTTGGAGCGTTGGCTATATTTGTAGTATTGAACTCTACCATTGTGGCATGATTGGCCTTGTTCTGGTTATGTTGTCGTTTTATCTGTTGTATTTTTTGTAATATAGTTGTTGGTGCTCTATTTTCCCCATTGCTAAATTTTGCACAGTATGCCTTTCAATAAGATAACCCAGAATATTTAGGTTTTGTTGCTTGTTGGTACTGATATACGTTGTACCTCGTTTTAGTAAACATGCCCACTCTATATTGATGGAATTCATATTTACGGCCTCATTTTCTTCAATGACAAATCGCTGTGTGCTGCTCTTCGCTTTCGTTTGATTTATCCGCTTAATGTTGGCGAACATTTTCGATCCTGGTTTTATAGCCTCTAGCTTATGTTATATCTTTTTTTATGGTCTGGATTATCAGTTCATTTGTACGCTTTATTTCTGCCTTTAGTGTGCTAATTTGTTGCCAATCATTGGAAGAGATGTTATATTTATATAGATGTCGAGTTCTGCATCTGTTCAATTTCGATCGTTCGGGATAATATTTTTTTGGCCGCTGCCTCTCAGATATCGCTTATATTTAGTAGAGAGTTTATTTTTCCATACACTCCAGATAGTGTTGTGAAAGTTGAACCGTTGTTGTTGTTAAACATATTGCTTTAACATAGCTTTGACTCTTATCCTTGCATATCCGTTCAATTGCTTTATGATCCCAATTTCTCCTTGATTGTTGGTTTCAATGTTAAGGCGATTATCTGTGATTGCCAGGTCAAGGTAATTTCCGGATAGAACAAATGTTGGATTATCTGGTTTATAAAGTTTAACTCTGTATTCGATTTCATTATCTATTATCCATCGGTTGAGCTTTGTGCTTTTTGGGTTATTTGTATCATTACCCCAGTTCGTATGGCGTGCGTTTAAATCTCCAGCTATTATGTAGTAGTGGTTTTATTGAAAAATCCTTCGAATATGGAGACTACGCGATGGTAACCTTTTTGGACATTGAGGGAGCCTTTAACAACGTGCTAACAGGGGCTATAACTCGGGCACTTTCGAATCTAGGAGTGGAGGATTCTCTTAAGGACTGGATAGATCAGATGCTAAGAGGCAGAATCATAAATGCCAGTCTGGGTAAATCCTCCGCCAGAAGATTTGCAAGCAGAGGCACGCCGCAGGGTGGCGTACTGTCCCCCCTTCTCTGGAACTTGGTCATAAATGATCTGTTGCTGAGACTGGAGGATACTGGCTTCAAAGTGGTTGCCTATGCGGATGATGTCGCTATTGGGGTTCGGGGAAAATATCCCGAGACACTTAGCGAGCTTATTCAAAATGCTCTGGGCATTCTTTCATTATGGACCAATAGTTGTGGGCTAGATGTGAACCCACAGAAAACCGAATTGGTTCTCTTCTCTAGGAAATATAAAATTCCTCATGTCGATCCTCCTACTTTAAATGGTTTCAACTTGGCTTTTACAGGTGAAGCAAAGTTCTTGGGTCTCGTCTTAGACAGTAAATTAAACTGGAAACCGAATATTATGGAAAGGGTAAAGAAAGCTACGGTAGCGCTATACTCCTGCAAAAATGCAATTGGGAAAGGTTGGGGGCTGGAGCCCCACATGGTCCTTTGGCTATATACAGCAGTAGTTAGACCCATTCTTCTGTATGGGGTAACAGTTTGGAGGCCTGCTCTGGACAAAACTGTCAACCTAAAGTTGCTGACAAAAGTTCAGAGAACAATCTCTCTGTGGATCAGTGGTGCAATGAGGAGCACCTCCACTCAGGCACTGGAGACTCTGCTATTTCTAACTCCTCTAGATATCATGGGAAAACAGTGGGCAGCTAGCACTGCCATACGACTGAAATCTACGTTAATGTGGACCTGCAATAACACAGGGCACTCATCTATACTTTGTAACAAAGGGCTTCCCAAGACCACCGACTATACTGTCCCGTCACTATATTTTGATAGAAAGTTCCGGACTATTATCCCATCTAGAGAGGACTGGATGATGGATACAGTTTTGGAACCAGGAGTTTTGAACTTCTTCACTGATGGTTCAAAACGGGATAGAGGAGTAGGGGCTGGGGTGTTCTGCGAGGAACTCATGTTAAACCTCTCCTTTCGTCTCCCTGACTACTGCAGCATTTTTCAAGCTAAGGTAACTGCGATAAAGGAAGTCGCGGACTGGTTGAGGTATAATGTAATATCGACTAGTGATATTCGCATATATATACGGACAGTCAGGCAGCCATTAAAGCGCTTCAATCACACCTTCTCACGTCGAAAGTAGTCCAGAGCTGTCTCTAATCTCTTAACGAGATGACAGATCAGTTCAACATCCATATCATATGGGTGCCAGGACATTTCGTTAGTACGGGGAACATGAAAGCCGATGAACTGGCTCGACGTGGTACAACGGACCACATTTCAAACAGCAAAAAGGATATTGAAATTCCTCTTGCGGTATGTAAACTGCTGCTTCAGGAGGAAGCCAGTAAGTTGACGAATGACAGATGGTCAAATAGTACCTCATGCGTAATAACTCGGCAGATCTGGCCAAAGTGGAACTTGGCGAGATCCAAACAGCTGATCTCACTTCAGCGGAGTCAGATCAGTGTGGTTGTTGGAGTGATTACGGGGCACTGTCTCATAGGCAGACATGCAAGTAGACTTGGTTTCTTCTCACATGACTACTGTCGTAGTTGCGAGGACGAAGAGGAGGAAGAGACAGTACTTCATCTTCTTTGCACCTGTCCTCGTCTGGCACGAAACAGACTGAATTTTCTAGGGGCACCCCTTTTCAACGACCTGGCGGAGCTCAGCGAGAAGGACGTCAGGAGTATCCAGCGCTTCATAGCAAGCTCAAAGTGGTTTCAATGAGTTGGAGGAAAAATTTTTAATTTGTGGTATGGCTACGGACCTTTTTTGTGTCTATGCCTGGTCCTGGTGGACCGCCGCCCAAACCTAACCTAACCTATGTAGTAGTAGTTGGTGTTGCTTAGGTCCAATGTTTCGAAGAGTTTGTTCTAATGTTTTTCGAATTGTACCTGTCAAAATAATGTTGCTGCCCGAACAATATACCGAAATGATGAAAAGTATAGCATTGTTGTTTAAATTTATTTTCAGAATTGTTATTTCGATTCCTTTGCCGTATTGTTGTTCATTTAGTTTGACGTGTTGGTATTTGAATTTGTCATTTATTAGTATTGCTATTCCTCCTCCTTGTTGTGAATTTGGCCGATCCTGTCAAAGATAAATTTGGTTCGCTTAAAAATTATGCGATCTGCGCAACCGCGCAGCACTCATACACCTTGAACCGGCCCTGGCAATGACTGTCGCTAAGTGCCCTTGTTGGCGTGCTAATTTTTATTCAAGTTGGATTCATTGCATTGCCTTACATTATTAACCTTAAAATAAAAAAGAACATTGGTATTTGACGAATAAATATTGATTTCAAGCATCTTAAATCAACTGGTGGTTTCCTTCCAACCGTAAAGTTACAATTTCTGTTGTACAAATTAAAAAAAAATAACTACATCCAAACATACCCAATTTACAATAAGTACTTAGATTTTTTTTTTTGACCCCCCATAATAAGGTTCATCGCTTACTCTCATTATAGTATATCAAGAAAAATTGAAGTCTTTTGATTTTAAAAATGCATATTTTGGTTCTTCGGCTGAGATTCCCAAATTTTATTCAGGTGCAACTGCAGATCAGGTTTCAATACTCAATTCGCAAATTTTTGGCATATTGTCAAGATTTTTAATGTTCAAAACACAATGAAACTTCCATAATTAAATGTTGACCAAATGACACGTTATTTAATGGTTAATTACATTGCAAAAAAAAAAAATTTGAAAAACAAAAAAATTAAGTCAGTTTTATAATCTAGTGAGGATAGCTAAAATAATTTTCATGAACACAAATATTAATTCAACACATAGATTTATCGTTTATGAAAAAGTTTCACATAAATACACCTTTAATTTTCTAACAATTTTAAAGAGATTGTCCAACAAAAACCTTCGTATAACCGAACAACCGAATAGGGTTCTTTGCCTTCGATTGCTTAGCTGGGCGTTTAATTTAAAAAATAAGATTTGGTTGATTACAGCTGTGAAGAAGTTTTTTAACCTAGCATATCTCAACTTCTTATGCGAACTGCTAATACCCGATCTTAAATACTTAGTGATTATAAAAAGTTGTAAGAACCATTTCACATCTGATTTTATAAAACATTTGTTTTGGTTCTTCATTGGTGATTTAAATTAGTTGTAAAATAAACATTCGAGCCAAATTTAAGAACCAATAGATCGCGACACGTCTGTTGCGGCTATTACACGTGACAACCACTTCACAACTGCAATTTTCTACAAACAATTTTGCCAAATCTGGCAACCTTTTGAGACACAATTACGGGTTGTTAGAACTTTGTCACAACTAGCTATTAGTTGTGCACAACTAACTAGTTGCTAGATGTTAGTTGGGTTAGCCATATTCAAGAACTTAATTTTTTAACTTAAACGTTTAATGTCCGCTGTGATTTTCTAAAATTCAGTTTTTCAAATAAATATAATGGTGATACAATTGTATAAAAAAGTTAACGCCACTATAGAGAAATAATAGAGATAATAGATAATAGAGAAATGCGATAGCCTCTTCTTTTCGAGAATATTTATCTGGTACAGGAGTTGAACGCAATATTTAGCTTTTTAAATGATTTTTTGGAATATTCTAAAAATATTGGTGCACAATATGAAATAAGGGGTTCCTACTAAAGTGCGAATAATATGACATTTAACATCAATAGATAAAAATCTCGTACTAATTTATTACGGTCTCAATATAATCAGGATCACCAGATGAATTTATTTGTAAATCGCCTGCAAAAAGATGATACATGATATCATCCGTCCCCTGAATGGATTCACATATTTGGATAATGTAGAGCAGAATAAGATAAGCCCCAAGATAGAGCCTTGGGGAACACCAGATGTAATTAAAATTGAGTCGCTAATGTTTTCATGATATTTCATCGATTGACACCGCAAATGCAAATAGGAAAATATAAGTTGACAAGCACTTCTGGAAAAATTAAATTCATAGCATAATTTAGAGATCAATATTGAATGGTCAATCTTGTCAAATGCTTTAGAAAAGTCTAAAAGAGCTAGAACCGTAGTAGTAATGTGGTTTGCTCGAAAATCCGACTGGTGAGTATTTAGTAAGTTATGACTTGACACATAAGCATTAATCTGTAATTGCATGACCTTTTCAAAAATTTTGGAAAAAGTTGGTAATATACTAATTGGACAAAAATCATTCGTAGTAGCCGGAGAACGTATTTTAGGAATCGGTACAATCAAGGCAATTTTCCATACAATAAGAAACACAGACTTAGTTAAACCAGAGTTCACTAAGTACGTTATGTGAGGCAGTAAGATCGGAAGTATTAGCTTAATAAACCTTAGTGCTATGCCATCAGCTCCAGCAGCAAATGATTTTATACTGCTCAATTGGATGAGAATTTCCTCGTCAGAAACATTACGCAAATAAAAAGTGTTATGATTTTAATCACCATCGATGAAAGCTGAAATGCGCACTCACAAGAATTGATTTCGCATTTCTGTTCCACAGCTGATGGATTTATGTAAGTCTTAT
Organism: Tipula helvola; assembly: GCA_963556165.1. NCBI lineage: Eukaryota > Metazoa > Arthropoda > Insecta > Diptera > Tipulidae > Tipula > Tipula helvola. The sequence goes on from OY744483.1 coordinate 68,567,874, forward strand.
AATTTTTCCAGAATAATTTACTTGGAACCTGGCAATTGAATTTACCTAAATTGGTATTTGAATTGGAATTTAATTGGTAAAGACAACAAAAATTGTAATAGTAATACATATTTCATTTACTAGATTTGAATGGTTAATTGTTCATTATTTATTTATTTATTTATTCATAAGCCAATGCTGTTTAAACCATACTGTTTTTGTACAAGAAGAATATATACAATTATCAAAGTAGAGAATAACAAAAATAATAAAAGAATAATAAAATTTACAATTAACATTTAGAATATAACAAGAAATAACACTCAAACATAATATATATACAAAATATACACATAAACATATATACATTATATACATATTATTTACAACCCAATCAATCAAAAATTTTGGTTTTCTTTTACCAATTTTAACATTAATCCTTTGAAAATATTCAAAGAATCAATATTTTTTAGTACCAGTGGTAGGCTGTTCCAGATGACAATCATGTTCACCAAACAGGAGTTATTGTAAACCTTTGTCCTATTGATAGGCAAGTTGACATTTCTTGTTCGCAACGATGTAGAAAAATCTAATTTCTCATGCAAATACAATGGTATACCCGATTTAATAATACGGAAAATAAAAACCGCAGTTCTGTAACAATAAAATTCAAACAAGTCACATCCAATAATAGAAACCTTACCGGATGCAGTTATTAAACGTAACCTCAAGTAAACGCCTTGAAGTACTATCACAGTTATTAAATATTACATCACAATAGGTGAAAATTGGTATAATCAGACTTTTAACAAGATATATGCGTAAATTCACTGGACAAAACTTTTTTATTAACCTAAGCGAGTATAAACTATAATTAACACGCTGGCATAGGGATTTTATATGATCAATCCAAGTGAGTTTTGGGTTTAATATTAGTCCTAAGTTATTAACTGTCGGCACAAATGAGATAATATCATTGTCTAAATAAATCAGAGGTGCTATATTATGAGAATTATTTCTAGAAAGCAATAATGCTTTACTTTTAGTGGGATTAATAGCAAGTGAATTATTCTTGGCCCATAAGGAAACATTTTTAAGATCAGTATTAAGTCGCATGACAATCGCATCCAACTCTGAAAAGTCGCCACCAATATACAATTGCAAATCATCAGCATAAAGGTGATATCGACAATTCCGAATATGCCAAAGCAAATCATTAATATAAATGGAGAAAAGTAAAGGCCCCAATATAGAACCCTGAGGCACCCTAGTAAATACTCCTCGAATACTAGATTGACCTTCTCCATGCTTTACGAAATGTTTGCGGTCGCTCAAATAAGAATGAAGCAACATAATAGCAGAAATCGAAAATTTATAATACAAATGTAACTTCTGAAGCAAGTGGATATGGTTAACACAATCAAAAGCTTTAGAAAAGTCTAAAAGGACTAAAATACCGAATGAATTGCCCTTGTCTAGAATAGCCGATAGATCATCAACTATATGCACCAGTGCAGTGGTAGTGCTATGACCAGGCTTATATCCTGATTGGAATTTGCTAAAAAAATCAAACCGGATAAGGTGCTCGGTAATTTGGAGTTGAATGATTTTTTCTAGTACCTTTGATAGGGCCGCCAAAATACTTATCGGACGAATATCACCAATACCAGAAACCATATCCTTTTTAGGTAGAGGAGATTTCGTTAAACATTGGTTAATAATAAATGTGATATGAGGCAGAAATAATTCAATAAACAATTTCAGTACTTTAAAGTTTACATTATCATATGCCATCAAATCCGATTTAACAGCACGAATCGCATTCAGCACCATAAGCTCATCAACACAATCAAATACAAACGCGTAGCTTACCGAACTAATAAAATTCGAATCAGGTAAAGGTAAAACACCAAAAGAATCACTAAACTTACAAATTCCATTCAAAATTTCTCTCGGCAGAAAACATAATGACTGCCTCATTTGATGTACCTAAAACTCCAAGTTTTCTTAAATTGACCCATGTTCTTTTAGAATTGTATTATTGTATACATTCCCAAAATAAAATGAATGCTTAGCTTCATTAATGCATTTGTTGGTTTTATTTCTATAGAACTTAAAGGAAACCAAATCATGCTCCAGTTCATATTTTTTATATTTTTTATAAACCAAATCTCTACGCTCCATCAAATCCAAAATATAAGTATTTAACCACGGAGCAGTAGGACACCTATTTATAACCCTCTTACGAGGCACACAAATATTATCTAAATGTAAAATGTTTAAGTTGAATTCCTCAACTATATCATTCACAACCGGATAAAACCAAAAATTCAACCAGTTCAACGAAAAGAAACAACTCACAAAACTCTCACGATCAATCGCTTTAAAATCCGGAACAACAGTATAGGAAATTTTATCCCTGACACGACAGAATTTAAAGCACGCAAAAACCAAGTCGTGATCAGAAATAGCAGGAACCGCATGTTGCCCAAAAGAAACAATATTAAGCCTATCAGGCTCATACAAAATTATCAAATCCAATAGGCTGTTATCCAATCTAGTCGGTTTAAAAGGTAGATAATATAAATTGTACAAACTCAAGCAATCACTAAGTTTATTGTTAGCCAACATGTTAAAATTAAAATCACCGCAGCAAATAACTTTTTCATACTGTAACACATATTGAGAAAAAATTATTTGTAAATTATTAATATCCTCCGTACAAGCCGGAGGCGGGTTATAAACAATCAAAATAAGATTTTTTCCAAACCGTCCAATAAGTTCAGCAGCCAAAATTTCAACTTTTCCAAATGCGCCAGAAAATAGTTTACATACTTTTAAAGTATCCCTGAAATAAATATCAACCTCACCCCATCGTGTATTATTTATACGATCGAAACGTATTAATTTATAATTATTAATATGGAGTGACTTGTTTGAAATTTTATCGTTAAGTAGAGTTTCCGTCAACGCAAGGAAATCAAATTTGTAAACATCCAACAGTATAGTAATGTCATTTAAATGTTTAACTAAACTACGAACATTTAAATGACCAAACCATAAACAAGAACCAGCACTTACCTGCAGACTATCACCTGGAACAGCCTCACCACAGTTTAAAGAACAATCTAAAAACCTTGTGGATTGAGTTGTCCAAGAAGTTGGATCCATCAATTTATCAAACATAGTAACGGAAATTTTTATTTTAAATGATGAGTAATCCTGCTTGAAATTAGCACTTAATTTTGGAGTAAACCGATGAACCAATACTTCAGACAAATTGAAATTGTCCAGCAAATATTGGCTGATATTTGCTTCAGTAACATCCGGGTGAAGTCTGGAGACAAAAATCAGCTTTCGAGGTTCCACAGCACGTAGGATACCACCACTACCAGTGCCAATAATATAGTTGTTTACAACCGATTTTGAAGATGAAGATGTAGACTTCTGAGCCGGAGTATTCCTGTTCGTAGGAGCACTAATAATTTTCTTGCGTACGTTCATTGTTACAGGCTGAATTGGCGACAAAGAACTACTGTCAGGTCGAGTGTAACAAATTGGCAAACCATTTGATTCAATAACTATTTCACCTTTAGGTACACTTTCACTCACAATTTCTGGTTGAACTGATTCCTTAACAGACATGATAGTATTATTCACATGACCAGTACCAAGTTCAAGTTCACCGGTAATCATTTGTGCTATATAAATCATTAATAATATAATCGACCCCAACAATAAAAAAAATTATAACAGATCAATAATAATAAAAATAAAAATAAATTATAAAGAATGAATCATAAAAAGATAAAAGGAAACGAAACACATACAGTAATATACACAAAAAAATCATAATTTTACTTTTTTTTCTAGCCGAGACTCTTACGCTTACCGCTGATTTCTCTGAGATGGTATCTGCCATTGCATTAGTTACCTTGCTTGTAGTTGGCGCAGGTAAATTATCCTTTATGATTGGTACAATCACCATGTTGCACGGAAAGAAAAAACTACTTCCCTGGGTCTCAAATCATGCAAATTCCACACCAATTTGGCACTAAGAATATTATTCGTTAAATTATGATTTATATTCTCAATTTTGACTTCAAACTATAAGCGCAAATTCACATTTAATATTACACGATTTGTTATTTTAGTTCTTGATTGCATTGTTGCACGTTGCTAATTTAAGAACTTAATTCATATATTGCTAATTCATTCTTCTTATAATGCAATCTATCTAGTCATAGTATTCATTAATATTCTTGTGTTAAAAAGTTAATTCTTAAAATAATCATACAATCAGTTTAATTAAAGGACAGTATTGGCAAATTAAGAACTCGTTTTTCTTAATCTAATAACTCGGTAATAAATTTGAGCCTTTAAAATGTAAAATTAAAGAAAGGTAATCACAAATAGAGAACATGATCTTCTTGAATTAGGAATAATGTATTGATATTAAACGTCATTTTGCTTTAACTATGACTGAAACTTACTTTGCTCGTGAAGTTAAATGCATAAATAAAATAATCGAGTTTTCTTAAATTGAGCTTTAATATTCTCAATTTATCTCTATCTTTCTCAATGTATATATATATATATATATATATATATATATATATATATATATATATATATATATATATATATATATAATATATATATATATATATATATAATATATATATATATATATAATATATATATATAATTGCAGTCCTACATTAAAAAATAAAACAATACCTAAGTTTTAAGTTTTTATTTATTCACCCATGTTAAAACAGATATATATAATTTATAAATGCCTTATTTTAAAATAATCTTTTAAATTAATTTTATATAATTGAAATGGCTTATAGCTATTTAAATTCTGTTATGCTTTTTATAATGAAAGGAAATTCCTCAGAGTCAACAATTTTTTGGAAACAGTTAAAGTGACCATCCCATAAAATTTTGCTTTTTTCTAACACCAAAAAAAAAATCATCATTGGTAAATTTTAGATTGTCTTGTATTTTGTACAAATGTAAGTCCTTAAATAAGTAAAAGCAATTTTTATAGTCAGTTCCTTTGTAATTAAGTTTTTCAGTAATAATCAAATTCTTCAAATCATCTTCAGAGAATAATCTTTTTAATTCTCCAAAATATATTTGATCAGCAGGATACTTTCTACTCTTACTACTAATTGTAAGTGCTATGTTTTTTGAAGATAATCTATTCTTTAAAATTAAATATGAAAATTTAATAGCGTTTTTCTTTGCAATTGAATACGACAAATTTCTTCTGCTACTAGTAGAGTTCGTATACAGTTTCATTTCTCTATTTTTAGACTCAAAGCGCATGCAGAATAGGTATCTTAAAGGACCAGAGTTCAGTATAATTTGTGGATAATGTGTTATAAGATGATGTTTTGGTTTAAGATTTTCCTTAAACACTTGTACATATGTAAAGAGAATGATGACTTTGTATTAATTGTAACATTTTTTCAATGTCAGTGGCAGTAAAAGACGGCCGAAGCATAAAGTCGATTAAATTTTCCAAAAGACATACGTATTTCCATACGCGGTCACCTCGTTCAACCAACTCGCCAGCAAAACATGTAAAGAAATGTAACATTGTGTAACTCTCCCTCGCAGAAAGATGCAGTTTTTTCTTCTTTAAGTGATCTAATTTTATTGCCTCACATCTGTTACGATACTCTATTTCACCATAGCCAAAATGAAGCATTTTATAATTAAATGTTTCCAAGTCAAACGTTTTGTTGACATTTATGAAATAATCCAGAGTGTTCAGTAAACCAAATTTAATTATGCCTTCAAGAGCATCGTGCATAATATCTATTCTATTAAAAATAGAGTCACCTAAAATTTCTGTACTTTTGTAATTGTTTTGAGTTAAATGATCTTTATATAAACAAACATTTCTCATTAGATTTACCTGTTCTAATGTTGAGTAATGAGTTTGCGTTTTTGGCATTATGCAAAATCTGCAAAAAAAATTGTGACTAAAACTTCTCGCAAACAGAAATAGGTCATTTATAGCTTTGTTGTCACCTACTACTAAGCCTAATACGAAATAAACAAGTTCGGGTCCATTTTCAGTTTCTAAGACAATTCCGTTTGTTTCTAAACGAATAATGATGTCAATCAGTTTATAAAGACATTTATTCGGACCTAGTTTTTTCACTAATTTAGCGTTTATGAACATTGCCGTAAAGATATATTCTAGCTTAGAAATTTTATGAGTGAGAAGTGTAGGAAAATTGTAATAAAACGTAGAAATAGCTTGCGTACCTGCGTGACTTCCAATGGTATCATTCACCTCAAAATCGTCGTAGTAAAGGAAATATGGAATTACTGTTTTCCCCTTAAACTTGGATTTCCTAGATTTCCACACGTCACCTTGCACAAAATTTTCCCTAATTTCACTTTCTGAGCTTTCTAATTCATTAGTACCTATATTTCAGTGTGCCAGAAAGCATACCTGGTAATTCAAAAAATTGCTTAATTTGATTTTCTATAGGTAAAATAGTTGCGGTAAATTTTTGTTCGTCCAGCGAAGGAATGCCTTTCGTCATAACTTCTCCTATTTTATTTTCAACCGAGAATTTGATTGGTGAATTATAAACATGGTTTCTTTTAAGTGTTTGTAAAATTTTATATTCCGTACTGATTTGAACAAACGGCCTAGCACAACATTCCAATAATTCAGAAATTTCTTGTTTCTTCTTAGGATTCACTTCTTGAACTATGATATCTTTGACAGAATTGTAAACAGAGCAAATATTGTCCGAAAATCCATTAATAACAAGTTCAATTTGTTGGTTAGTTAAATTGCTTTGGCTATTTAATTTGGTTATAAATAAAAGTGCTTTATCATACAAATTTGCTTTTAATGCTTTTACAGAAGAACTGAAACTACTAGTGGGTAATAGATTTGGTAATAGTAAAGAAGCCCTTTGGCTTTCTTTTACAAGCTCAGTATACGATGTTTTAGGACGCGTTGTTTCTTTTAATTTTTCTTTATAATGTAAATTAAAAACATTGTTATGTGATAATAAATGCCGCTTTAAGCTTTTGAGATGTGAGAAGCTCTGAGAACATGAGGTTTGTGAGCATTTATAACTACCGTTTGGTTTCTGAAAATGAACACATTTGTAATGCATAATTAAACTGTCGACTGTATTGAAAAGGTTCGCACATACAAAGCAAACATACATTTTATATGTATGTATAATTAATTTTATATAAAAATGAAATATAAATTAAATAATATAATTAAAAATAATTAATGAATTTCAAATTTGAACTATCAAAGTTAAAGTTTAAAATAATATAAGACAATAATATACTTTCATATTCATATAAAAAATTTTTTTAAATTAATTAGGTACACGTTTTCCAGTATCGCAAGTGTGCAAAAAATATAGCAGAAAAATAAATTGTGGAAAATTTAAAATAAATTTTATATCTTAACCTAATGATAATTATAATATAAAATCTTATATCTAATGTAATGATGATAATAACGTAGATAAAGTGGTGGAACTAGATTCAACGTTAATTTCGAAGAAGTATTGTTGGATAAATTCCCAAATAAGTTTACACTGAATTTGGTATTTTAATTCAAAGACGTAATGTAATTTAAACGATGTGGTTATAGCTTTAGTTAAATTACTAAATTTGTAAAAAATATTATCATATATGGTGTAATATATTGGATTGGCTTCGTTGTCATTCACAATGAAAACGGTTGGCTGAAACGTAATTCCATTTTCTAAATACGTTTTGTTAATACCTGCGGTATCTTGTTGAATATCACTAAATGATTTAACAATTTTAATAAATGCCTCCTGACCATCTAAAATGCTAAACTTCCAAATTTTTTTCGTGGCCTTGTTTTTGGTTGAGCCAGTTGGGATCAATAAGGTTTGTAGTAATTTAAATATTGAAATATCAAGATGAGGATCTAAAATATTTTAGAATATTAACTCTAATGTGTAAATAAAATTTAAACAAATGTTTCTTTACTTTTCGGATTATTACGGTACTGGTCAACCAACTCGTTTAGAACATCTAAATTTGGTTTATCCTTAATTCTTTGTTGAAAAATTATAATAATTTTTGATTTATATTCGTCCCATTTCGATAATAGTAGATGTCCTTTATTAGGAAACATATACTCAAAATCAATGTCCACCTGTAAAGAAACTTAATTAATAAATATTATTTCTATTTTAATAATGTCGTTTAGCTTACAAGCTGTCCCCCTTTTGAATCTGAATACCTCGGCCAGGCCTTTAATATTGCCCCAATGTTACGCCCAGCTTGCTGGATTTGTTCTTGACGTAAAACACACGTCTCTTTCCAACGAACAATTATATATATATTTCCAACTTCCCATTCATCCGAATAAACCTGTAACCAGACCTGGTTTGGGTCTTCAGTGTTTAGGCTAACTAATGAGTCATCAGTGGATTGCTTTTGAACTTCGAATTTTCGTTTGATACCATACGTCTTCTCACGGGGAAATAAGTTTAATTTTCGCAATCTGCTTGCCCTGTTTTTGTAGGCATTATATAACCGGCCTGCATTATGAATGCCATTTGCTGAAAAATATGTTTCCTAAAACAAAATACATTTAAAATTAGATATGAGTAAGACATTTTTATATAATAAATATTGTACATTACTTTTCTTTCGTGCTGAAACGTTGAGCAAATACTTTCAGTGATTCTTTCAAAATCCGGTCGATGCATGAATTCTTTGCCATCTACGTAGCGTTGGACAATGTCGTTTATAAGTTTATTTCGCATCAAAAGTGGCAACAAGTTATTGTTATTAATATACCCATTCCAAACAGCTTTGCCAGAAGGCGATTTAAGATATTCGTCTAAATTCTGGGATAATTAAATTAAATAACATTTTGAAATTACAAAAAAAAAAGGAAACTACAAATTTGTCATACTTACAAATGATTGCTGTATATGCTCTGAAAAATAGTAGGGTGGTATTGGTGATGACGATGTGGAGCAGGTTGGTGATTACTCGATTGAGATTGATGACAGCGCTGCAGCTGATAATGTTGGCTTTGTTTTGTATTCCAATGCAAATTTGGTGAGCCAGTCTTTGAGGCCACTAATATCGGAAAACCCCGGATCTATATTCTGAAAAAATTAGTTAAAGCTAATAAACAGAAGAAGCTTCAGGACCTAGCTTTTTCTACAAACCAGTGAACGTCGCCAATTTTTCAAATTTTCCCTGAATTGGACTTTATATCCAAGGTTTGATGTCGGAGGAATAGGAAACAGATATTTGAGATCGGTTTCCGTTAGAATCTTGAATGAATTTATATCTAAACACATATCTGTAAAAAAATACTCATAAAGTCAATTTTCAGTATAATATAAAGAAAAATTAAAAGTGTTACTTAAAAGGTAACAAAAAATTACAAAGAACAAGGAACTAATAATTTAGTTGGTTGATATCAAAATGTTCGTCATGAGAAACTATGCCCGAATTCCCGCCTCCACTTTAATTGATTGTTAGGACGACGTCGTCCCGTAACTGTGAATGCAGGTCAAAAATTGTACAAGAGATTTTCTCACGACGAACCATTTGGTATCAAATAAGAAATTTCGAGAAATGTCAGATACGTTAATTCACTGCTAGGTCGACGATATGTCGAAACGGGATCAATTTAGCCAAATCGGCTTCACATAAAACAAAAACTTAAGGGGGACTCTCTCTTTAAAATTGCATTTACTAAATTTAAAGTGTACACCAAACAAAATTCACTAATGGATTTACGTATGAACGATACGAAATTGCAGTAGCAATTAAAAGCGCCTTGAAAATTTTGTTTTTATACTCACTGCTTATAAAGCGAAAATGGAGTGAAAATTCGAGTACAATTTAAAATGCTGTTAATTGCACCTACTGCGATTTAGTACCGTTTGGAAATAACAATTATTTATACTTAAGCACGTTGAAATTACATCACCCATATTCCAGCTATGTAATAGATCGAACATTTGGTGTTGGTTATCGATGTATATAATATTTTCATCCATTTTTTTTTGCACAGTGTCACTTTTATAAATTTTTAGAAATGTTCACTTACACGATTTTAGATTTAATTAATTCAAAAATTATTGCACTTATTTATTTTCTTATTAATAGTGATTAAATAATATAATTGTAGAGTTCACTTGCACACCTCTTAAAAATTATTTAACCTTAAATTTATAAATATTCATTACAAAATCACTTGTAATGTTATATCACTAAAAATCAAAAAACAAGTGAAACTGAAACGCATGTCTAAATAATGATACAACGCAGGCGCAAAGTTTCTACGGTGCAATGGTAACTGGAAAAAACGATCAAATGTTATGACCAAAATGCTCAAATCGAACGAATTGGAAATTAAAATATTTTACATTGATATTTTAGGAATTCAAAAAGCCATATCAAGAACTAAAAGGTTTAATTGAACTTTGATAATTCTCCGGCAGTCCAGTAATCTACTTTACCGTTAGTAGACGACTCAATTTCGTTTAGGTAAAACAACGTGGACGTATCAAAAAAAAGTGGTTATGGTCTTCACGATATTTCAAATAAAACCAGAAATACTCTATGATTTGAAAGTAAATTGATTCAACACTTTTTCTTATCAAAAACTTAATTGTATTGTTTAAATGAAGAACACATTTTTTTCCAGTTTACAAAATTGCGATATTTTTTAATTGGGATTGTTGTTCTCAAATATGGCAAATGTATTCCCGTTTTGAGAATCTAACCCGCATGAAACAATCAAAAAAGTTATAAATAAATATTGCATCTAAGCAAAAGATGATTATGAATTGAATTCTCATATTGAGAAAATTCAATTCTTGGCTTATGTACATAGGGCATAAAGTAGTAATTGAAGTCGTGATTCTAATCAAAAATGGTTTTCCAAATTTGAGAATTAAATTCTCACTTACAGGAAAAAAATATTTACGTAATTTAACTACTTCGGCCGCAAATCGATCTTTTAAAATGAAAAATAAGAATTTAATGATTATACTAATCTCTCAGTTCTAAATATTAAATCAGGAACTCGTAATTATCGAATATAGAACAATATTTCTTTCCGTGTGTGGATTAGATTCACCTGCTTTACTTATAGTAGTTCGAATCGATGTTGTGTTATCAACAAGTTGAGTGACCTGTTAATTGGGTTGTTTATCATCTGTATTAGCAAGCGTAACTAGTGTAACAGCAGATAAATGTTGTCTTGTGATACGTTGAAAATCATCCATGCTTTTTGGTATAACAACTTTGCTATTGGTACTGTAGAATACATACACTAAACCGCCTTTTGTGAGAACGGTTATTATGTGTTCTGCTCGTTTTACCTTAAATGCCGCTTGCAAAATTGAATAATTATTCTTTGTTAAATAGTGGTTACAATATATCGTATATTCATATCTAGCCCAATATTACGTCATGATAAATTTGTGTAGGTCAAGTACTTTTTAAAGAATGTCATTTTAAACCGTTGCGAGACAAACCGAACCAATATTGGGATTTGCCTTTTGGAGATAACGTCACCATTGTAATAATTTAGGCGATTTCATCGAGTAAATGGTATCCACTGCATTAATGCCACTATCAAAATTTACTGCACTCAAAATTTTAGTAAAAATATTTTGTATCGGTTCATTGGCAATTAAGGGAATTCCTGTAATCACCATATTTGGAGAGTAGTGCTGTCGCTCGAATAAATCAAATTTAGCGTCATAATGTCATCTTAGCTGCAAACGCTTCTAAATTTTCAATCACCTTGACAATTTCCGATTTAATTTCTGTCTTAGTGGAACAGAGACAGGAATCCAAGTCCGTTTTCACTTTAGTTAGTCCCATTTCCAGACGCACTATTTCTTTTTTGAAATTTTCAATAATGGTGGAAACATTTTATAGCGACGAATCAGTATCAATTTTGACCTTTATTAGTTAAAATTCGATATTATATTATACAATATTATAAAGCACTTATAAAGCTACAGATTTACAGTTTTTAACACCAACTTGAAAATACACGGGCTTATTTTATAAGATAACTTATATAATTCGTATAATTCACTAAATCAATAATGAGATTAAATGTGCACAACTTAAAGAAATTAATTATAATCCATTATAAAAATTTAATAAGCGGAGCGATAAAAAACACGACTTATTGACATTCGTTTTTTTATGATCAGATTTTTATTTTTTATGATTGGCGAAAAAAAAATCGAAATCAGACATCCAGGCATCCAGACATCCAGACGACCAGACACACGGACGGACATTTTTTTTTTTTCAAGAACTTTCAAAACGTCGAGAAAAGTGGTTTGGGAACAACCAAATTTTTGCTCATTTTTAACAGGATTTCAATACTTTAGACCGAATTAATTTCAAATTTCATTCTTGCAATATGAGGTCTCAGTTTCTAAACTATCACAAATGTCAACTATATGTACATACTTTAAAATGTTTGGTAAAAAACAGACTCATTTCTAGTTCTATAGAAAAAAATACTCACTCAATTCCTATTATATAAATCCTATTTAATACTTAAATAATTATTAATTGAAATATTAACCACACATTATGTCAGAAGATATTATTAGTATAATTGACTCACAAAACTAACCGCAAACCGTTTACTACATCATTTATTATACATTTAGATACGAGTATTTAAAATTCCTTCACATCAATTGCGTACACGTATATCGGTTCAACAAGATCATCGACATTTTTAAAACAGTTGAAAAAAAAACTTCAAAAGTGTATATGATTATTTCACTATCCCAAAACAAAAAAAAATAAAAAATCGACCACCCATCAAATTCAATATCTTTTGAGATTTGAATTAGGAAAACAATGACCATATAAGAAAAATCTCTGTATTCATCATAGAATTAAAAAAAAAATCGAATTGAATGAAATCAATATTATTAATAATATTAATTCTAACAAATAAAAATGTCCAATTATAGTGATATTTTTTTATTACTATAATTCTAGCTATATCTACCTATAGCTGTTTATTGAATAAAACAAAGAAAATCAAATTCTTGGGTTTTTGTTCGAATAATTAATCTGGGGATTTGATACTTTGTTCGTTTGGTTTTGTTTTTCTTCTAAATTGCATAATTCGTATAATTTTTTATTATATTCGTATACCATCATCTTTCGTCTTTCTCACATTATTTACAACACGCATATATACACGTAAAATTTTTTTTTAGACGACCGATAATTAATCATCTCGGAACATCTACAAAACAAACAAAAAATAGATAAAACAATAAGATATTTATTGTTTTGTATTATATGCGCGACATGTGACTAATGTCGTCTATTCGAACAAATAAAAATAAGAAAACGCATAACCACAAAATAACATTCCTAAAAAAAAAAAGTTAGGTCGGGTGTTAGGTAACACTTCGCCGCAGATAACATTTACATTTTTATGAAATTAGCACTGTGCGCTTAATCTTGCCTCTCTTTCCATTAATCTTCCGTTTTTAGTGTTATTATTATTAAATTAGAATATTATTATCTAACGTTCAGCGCTTGTGTGGGCCATTTATACGGTCGTGTCATGTGCAAAAGCGGACCACCAAAAAGATCTTTTGGAATTATCATATTTAGCGGTTTGCAGCATTGTCTAATTTTAATGACCAATCACTTTATATTGATAAGTCTAAAGCTAAAATACCATACTAATGTAGTTCATGGTTAAAACGCCCCTCAAATTTTATACATTATATAGACTATTATTTAAACTGAAGCCGCAAAATCAAAATGTGATGATTTGGAGTATGGGCGGTTATGAAGTGTTTAGATTAATTTAATGGATTAATAAAATAGAATTAGAAATAAATACATATAAGAATTAGGAACGCCCCAAAATTAGACAAATAAATGACGAACACTTTTTAATTGATTAAAAATTGTATACAGCTCGATGTATGAAAAAGTGAACAGCACAAAAATGAAATGTATTTAGCGCGCAAACGTGTCTGCCCTCGGATTTCCCATACGGATCTATACCGTTATGTCTTTCCCGTTGGGGCTTGAAGCCTTCAATTTTTAGATCGTCTAAATTAAGCTAATATTCAACTCATTCCTCAAGGCAACCCTAAATAAGTCCCTAACTGAACCGCTGACTTAAACCTAATCCAACCAACCACAACTCAACAGCAGCACTCCTAACTCAATCCTTGAAATTTTGAACTCAACGCTCAACTGAACTTCCAAATCAATATGATCTGAAAAACTACATTCGAACATTACCTCAACTGAAATCAACCCAAGGTAAAACCCTAACTAAATCTTCAACTGAACCCCAAAATTCCAATTAACCCGCGAATCGACCACCAAAATAACCCTCAATTAAACCTCAAACCTGCATATAAAAAATAGGTCAACATCAATTGGAAACCACGTGGTTTTGGGTAAATTTGCATGATAGATACCCGATCCTCGCATTGTGCAGATACAAAAGTTTTTAACTTCATCATCTTAACCATACAAACAGAAGCGCGCATATAGCAAAAGAAAAATCAAATTGATTAAAGCGTTCTTGAGATTCCGTGCGTACAGACATGCATCTCAGAGAGACGGAAGGACATTTGATTGATTTTGCAGACTCAGGAAGCTTCAAAACGTCGAGACATTTTTAGTCATTTTGACAGCAATCGGTAAACTATTGGTTCTTATCGCAATGAGGGGTTCCCGTTTTTAAGTCGGGATTGGGCAACGCTAGTATTCCCATCTGGTAACTAACGTCTCTATCGTAAAGTTTGAGATTTTAGACGGTATATTCACTAAGAACATTTTTATACCGCCACTATTTTGTTATAGTGATTTCAAAATTTCATTTCAGTGCAAAAATGGAACTAAATCATGAATATTTTTGTGCGATTATTTTTTACAACTTTCGCTATGGATTAACTCCACAACAGTGCATTGAAGAACTTAATTCGATTTTTGGCGATGAAGCACTATCAATGATCAATATGTATCGATGGTTTATAGAATTTAATCGTGGCCGTAGTTTGCTTGCTTCAAAGCGGTGCTTCAAAAAATGTCTATAACATCGTGACAGATGACGAATCTTGAATCTACGCGTTAGAGCCTGAAACCAAACAGCAGTCGACGATATGGGCGCTCCAATATGAGCCAAATCCAACAAAAGTTGTTCAAACACGAAGCACCTCGATAAGAAACAGCTAAGTTCATTCCTAACTGGCCATATTTAAAAACTTTATGCAAAACTCATTTTAAAAACTCATTTTCACCGTGCATTCTGAATTTCAATATAATCGGTTAAGAAATAGTACCTTTTTAATAGGCCTGCATTTGACTTGAAAATGCTATTGATGGATAAACCCCGTTACGAGGTATTCATATTTTCTACATTCGGATCTAAGGGACAATCGGAATAAGAAGCAATCCCTAATTAGCCTCTTAAACTAAGGTGTTACTGTAACATATTATTCCTATGCCGTTACAGAGTTAATATAGTACAAAAGAAAATAAAAGTCGAAAACTGGGAATGATTTTCCAGCCCCGCCGTTTTGAAAAACCCTATAAATAACGCTCTTGATATTTTGAACTTTCTGGATTTAAATGAGGAACGTTTCCTCAACGAACTTGCCTATATTTTAAATTATTGGAATACTGACTTCGACTGTTTTATTTTAAAAGTTTAGTTAATGGAAGGAACACATAAAATCAGTATTTGCCACCATTAAGGACTTCAATAAAATTGTTGCCTTGGTAATTGCGTGAATCGAAGTCGATATTTTATCTAAAGTTTTATAATTTTTACTTGCCACCCGCTTGTAAAATCAGCAATGAACTAGATGCATTCCATCCATCATATCCATCACAGTACCAATTGAATTTCGTTTGTTTAAAGCTGATGATGACTTCGATAAAGATAAATTTAGAACATGTTTGAAGCAGAGACATCTAAATGCGTTGATTGCTTCTTTCTGTATCGCTAACTGTTCCCGTTTCAATAAATTCTTCAGAAAATGCCGTTGATCTCTTTTGATGCCTCCGACAATGAAATAAATTTGGCTTCACATGATGACGCTGCAACTATTCCTTGCTTGTTACACGACCAACTTATTGTCCCGCCGTTGAAATATATTTAGGACCACTGTTAGATTTACGATCGATTTTGTCGTCGGCCCATGTTGCATCTGCATAACCAAACAATGATAATTCGTTCGATTTGATGTTGCGCATCTTATGTTTTGTTTTATGTGTTGCCTGAAAATATTTCACAACGCTTGAGTTGATCTCAATCTTCCATACTCCACCGTAATACCTTTTGAGCTAAAATACTAACACTCGTCGAAATATCAGGTCTTTAATTCACTGATAAATACAACAATCGTCCAATCAGTGATCGATATTTCTTGTTATTTTCCAATGGTTGTATCGAGTCTGATCCGTAATTGGTATCCATTGGTGTTTTCGCCGGTTTTTCGTCAGTTAATCCGAAATCTGATGCAATTTTCATAATGTATATGCTGATTGATTCAATTCAAAATTCCCATCAATACCTTTTGTAATCTCCATGCCCAAATAGTAATTCATTGGTCCCAAATCTTTCATCACAAAATGTTTCAATATCGATAATTAGCTTCTTTGTTGAACCTGCCACAATTAAGTCATCCACGTAGACAAATACGAGCATGGGTCGTTATAGCTCTGTTGAAATCCAGCTCCGATGAGTACTTTGTAAAATTCGGAATTCCAAGATCTGGCATCCTATTTCAGACCATAAATGCCTCTCTTGAGCAAGCATACTTTCGAAGTTTTATCGGCAAAGCCGCGTGGCTGCTTCATGTAGATGGTTTCCTTTAACTTCCCATTAACAAATGCCATCTTAGCATCTAAATAATGTATAAACATTTTCCTTTTTGCACTTACTTATTACAATGTTCTGAATGTTGTATGAAGCATCCCTGGCGCAAACACCTCGTCATAATTCTCGCCGTACTTCTGTGAAAATCCTTGTGCCACGAATCTGGCTTTGCAATTGGTTTTTTAACTTAAACACTCATTTACTTCCAATTGTTGTTTTACCTGGCGGAAAATCTACAAGTTCACGTTGTGTTCATGTGCCTCATTTTCTTTCTGCATCGCAGTAAGCCATTGCACCTTTTCATCGCTTTTGATGGCTTCATCATAATTCTTCGGTTCATTCATCTCTCTAACCATATTTCATCGATCAAATGATTCGGTAGCACGCCCTTTGTTGTTCTTTGTGAAGCACGTACCGTTGGTTGAATTTAATCATTTCGTCGTTCATTTACACTGTGTTTCTGATGAAAACACCTCCTTCTCACCATTTACATATTAACCGATACTGTCATCTTTTTGAATTTCACCCAAATCAATTGAAATTTCACTGGCTTTCGTATTTGGTGTACCAAAACGAACATCTCGACTGACTACTACTTTCTTCGTTAATGGATTGTAGCAACGATAAGCATTCGAATGCTCGTCATGTCCAAGAAAAATCATTTCAGTTGCCACATTGTCCAATTTTCTTCTTTTTGCTGATGATACATGAACAAATTATTTAGAACCAAATATGTGAAAATTGTTTATTTGTACCTGGTTTTATGCCGTTCCACCATTTATATGGTGTCATGTTCGTTGTTCTTGTTATCACACGATTCTGAATGAAATTTTCCGTTGCGATGAACTCACCACAAAAATTGTTGGTAATTTCGCAACAAAGACCCGAAACAAATTTTACAATGGCGGACGTAGTGAAACCCAAATTTATTAAATTTAACGACAGCAATTATGCGAATTGGAAGTTCAGAATGGAATTGCTACTTCGAAAGCAAAGCTTATGGAAAAAGGTGATTCTTGGTGAGAAACCGGCAGCTAAAACAGTTATGTTCATCCGACACAAGTTGTTCTAGGCTCTACTCAAAATCTAGTTTTGTGAATTTAAAGTATACTAATTCAAGAATTCTATAGGGTTCAAACTAATTTTAAGTTAAATTGGGATATAATGAGTTTCATCGTATTAAGAAAAATTTAAATCAAATAACGAATTCCAGTTCAAATATGATTAAGCAAGAATCAAATCCAATATTGAGTCCCGCCTCGAATAGTATGAAGCAGTTATCAAATCAAATAACGTGTTTCATCTTGAAATTTATTAAGCAATTAAATTCAATTAGCCTTGGCGGCATCTACATATTTCAACTTATGTTCATACGACATAAGTTGTTCTAGGTTCTACTCAAAATCTAATTTCAATTTAAAGTATGATAATTCAAGAATGCAGAAACCTTATTATATATTTGTAACGTGCATTTGTGCAGCTACAATTCATAGGATTAATAATGAAGTTATATGTTGTCATTATAATTCATTTTCTATAAGAGTCAATCCAAAAGAAATTTTGCACGATTTCAGAAAACGGACTAGCTCATCGAATGATTCTACATCTAGAATAGTTTTAAACTACTCTATACATATTTAAGCTGCTGTATCTCCTTATTTGCCTACATTTTCATCAATGAAGAGGGCTACTCAAATATGTCGATAGGGAGAGCAAGTAACCGCAATTCCACTTATGAACTTTAAAATAATTTGTTACTTTTAAAAGAAAAATATAAAGGGCTGAAACCTCACGAGGTGATCAGAACTTCGGTCTTTGGTATTTTCAATGAGGATTGCATTCACCTGTCACCTGTGTTATAAAGTTGGCGTGACAGTTTTGACAGTACTGATTTCTATTCTAACTAACATATATTTACTTATACATACAACAACAGCCAAACAGGTCAAAAGCTTTAGTAGCAGGAGTACCGGAATCCAATATAACACGAAAAATCGTATTTTAGAACTTTATACCGAAAGTAGTATACAAAATTATACTGATATATCTAACAGAGTAACCGACCATATTCTAGAACTAGAATCAAAAATCATTTTAGAATCCCATTCACAACGCACATGTCAAATTTCATCATAATCGGGTAAGGAATAACTAAGTTCCATACTTGGCCATATTCCAGAGCTTTATCAAAAAATTATTTTAGAATTCCATTCCCAACATTATCTCAAATTTGATGATACCCCATTAAGGAATTTCATCTAAAACCCATTTTAGAATCCCATTTCCAACACACATATCGAATTTCATCATAATCGGTTGAGAAATGGGCCAGTTTCATCATACTTGGCCATATTCCAGAACTTCATCCAAAAAACATGTTAGAATTTTATTTCCAACACACATGTCGAATTTCATCAAAATCGGTTGAGAAATGGGCAAGTTCCACCTACTTGGCCATATTCCAGAACTTCATCCAAAATTTGTTTCAAAATCCCATTTCTGATACACATGTCGAATTTCATCATAATCGGTTGAGAAATGGGCAAGTTCCATCATACTTGGCCATATTCCAGAACTTCATCCAAAATTCGTCTCAGAATCCCATTTCTGACAAACATGTCAAATTTCATCATAATCGGTTGAGAAATGGGTACGTGCCACCTACTTGGCCATTTTCCAGAACTTCATCCAAAAAACATTTTAGAATCCCATTTTCAACGCACATGTCGAATTTTATCATAATCGGTTGAGAAATAGGCAAGTTCCATTATAATTGGCCATATTTCAGAACTTCATCCAAAAAACATTTTAGAGTCCCATTTCCAATACACATGTCGAATTTCATCAAAATCGGTTGAGAAATGGGCAAGTGCCACTTACTTGGCCATATTCCAGAACTTCATCCAAAACTCGTTTCAGAATCACATTTCCAACACACTTGTCAAATTTCATAATAATCAGTTGAGAAATGGGCAAGTGCCACCTACTTGGCCATATTCCAGAACTTCATCCAAATAATATTTTAGAATCCCATTTCCAACACACATGTCGAATTTCATCAAAATCGGTTGAGAAATGGGCAAGTGCCACCTGCTTGGCCATATTCCAGAACTTCATCCAAACAACATTTTAGAATCCCATTTTCAACGCACATGTCGAATTTCATCAAAATCGGATGAGGGGGCAAGTTACATCATACTAGGCCATATTCCAGAACTTCATCCAAAATTCGTTTCAAAATCCCATTTCTGATACACATGTCGAATTTCATCATAATCGGTTGAGAAATGGGCAAGTTCCATCATACTTGGCCATATTCCAGAACTTCATCCAAAAAACATGTTAGAATTTGATTTCCAACACACATGTCGAATTTCATCAAAATCGGTTGAGAAATGGGCAAGTTCCACCTACTTGGCCATATTCCAGAACTTCATCCAAAATTTGTTTCAAAATCCCATTTCTGATACACATGTCGAATTTCATCATAATCGGTTGAGAAATGGGCAAGTTCCATCATACTTGGCCATATTCCAGAACTTCATCCAAAATTCGTCTCAGAATCCCATTTCTGACAAACATGTCAAATTTCATCATAATCGGTTGAGAAATGGGTAAGTGCCACCTACTTGGCCATTTTCCAGAACTTCATCCAAAAAACATTTTAGAATCCCATTTTCAACGCACATGTCGAATTTTATCATAATCGGTTGAGAAATAGGCAAGTTCCATTATAATTGGCCATATTTCAGAACTTCATCCAAAAAACATTTTAGAGTCCCATTTCCAATACACCTGTCGAATTTTATCAAAATCGGTTGAGAAATGGGCAACTGCCACCTACTTGGCCATATTCCAGAACTTCATCCAAACAACATTTTAGAATCCCATTTTCAACGCACATGTCGAATTTCATCAAAATCGGATGAGGGGGCAAGTTCCATCATACTAGGCCATATTCCAGAACTTCATCCAAAATTCGTTTCAGAATCCCATTTCTGACAAACATGTCAAATTTCATCATAATCGGTTGAGAAATGGGCAAGTTCCATCATTCTTGGCCATATTCCAGAACTTCATCCAAAATTCGTTTCAGAATCCCATTTCTGACACACAGGTCAAATTTCATCATAATCGGTTGAGAAATGGGTAAGTGCCACCTACTTGGCCATTTTCCAGAACATCATCCAAAAACATTTTAGAATCCCATTTTCAACGCACATGTCGAATTTCATCATAATCGGTTGAGAAATGGGTAAGTTCCATTATACTTGGCCATATTCCAGAACTTCATCCAAAAAACATTTTAGAATCCCATTTCCAATACACATGTCGAATTTCATCGAAATCGGTTAAGAAATAGCCAAGTTCCATCATTCTTGGCCATATTCCAGAACTTCATCCAAAATAATTCTAGAATCCCATTTTCAACGCACATGTGATGAGAAATAGTCAAGTTCCATCATACTTGGCCATATTCCTAAATTTCATCCAAAAATCATTTTAGAATCACATTTCCAACGCACGTATCGGATTTCATCTTAATCGGTTGAAAAATAGGCAACTTCCATCATACTTGGCCATATTCCAGAACTTTATCCAAAAACCATTTTAGATTCCCATTTCCGACACACATGTCAAATTTCATAATAATCGGTTGATAAATAGGCAAGCGCAAACGTTGTTAACATCATATAAAAAATGTGTTAACTACTTACTCACTACATCCTAATGCAACCCCAACTCAACTCCAACTCAACTTCAACTCAACCCTCAAATTTACCCCTAACTTAACCTTCAAATCAATTCCTAATTCAATGCCCAATTCAATAATAATCAAACCAGCATACATAAAAAAATCGTAAATATTTATAAAACCAGGTATTTTGGGTCAATTCGTATGGCAGATACCCCACCCTCTTGACGTACAGTCTCCAAAAGCTTTTCAAATCTCCGCCTTGATGTCCAGACACACAGACATCCAGACATCCAGACATCCAGACAGACGGACGGACATTTTTTTTTTTTTGCATTTTCAGACTCAGGGACTTTCAAAACGTCGAGAAAAGTGGTTTTGGACCAACCAAATTTTTCGTCTTTTTTGACAGGATTTCAATACTTTGGTCTTTTTAGACCGAAGTAAAACGGAATTTCTGTAGTAAAACGCTGTTGCTCACCCGTCAGATTTGTCGCTGACTTTGAATATAATAATCACACGGAAAAAATGTTCGTTGTCGTACCTGGCGACGTACTTGGCTAAAACTTAACGGGAATTAAACAATATGGAAAACGATATAATTCCTAGCTAAAGACAAAGAGAGTAATTTAGTTGATGTTTTGACGAGTACAAAAGTGACCAAATAAAGGACACCGATTTTAATCGGTTCAACGCAGTTGCGGCTGCTTGGTGCTGAAATGTCTCTTGTACCTACCATCCGAAGCCGAAACTATTACAGATCATCGACCAAGTTTATACATTCCGTTGCATGTTTACCACGGCTTTCATAATGCCACAGCAAGGCACAACAAGGGCTTATAAAGCAGAGTAAGAATGAAGTTTTTATTTACCAACATTCTGACGAATGGTTTCGTAAAAACGATACCGTGTGAAAGCTGCAGAAACTACTTTTGGACATTACATTAATAGAAGCATTTGACCGACAGTTGATGAAAAAAATAAAATAATTCTATCAAATTCTTTAAAATTTGCGGCTGAGTTCCTTTCAACTTTCAAAATTTTTAGCTTTAATTTGATATCTAATGCATTATTTTCCCCTTTTGGCAACAATATTCCGCAAACAATTATGATTTCACTAAATCTACTGCAAAGCCTTCCGGTGAACTTCGCACAGGAAGACAAGTCGGGTTTAATTTCTTTGCGCGACGCGCATTTTATCAACTTTTAGAACAGTTTTGTTTTCTCAAACACTATTTCACGCTGCCACCCTCGTCGCCATTTTTATTATATTCAGAAAATTGAGGTTTGTTCATTAGCTACTTACTAACTGTATCTCTATTGGTTACAAGAACATTGGCTTAGGAGCAGTCGTCGCCGTACAGTTCAACCTGGCCTAGAAATATCGGGTTTTCGCATTATTGCTTATTACTGGTTATTGGGTATCTGCAGGACATATTTTGTAAATTAATTGCTTTATTTTATCTAATATATTGGCTCGGAATAATGTTTCTTCAACAAGCACATTGTTATGAAAAACTTGTGGCCTTCTTAAAATAACCGGCAGCCGTCAAAGGCACAAGCAATAGCAAAAATAAAAAATAGCTTTGTTTAAAAATTATCTCTATGTCTACAGCACTCCCAATTTTAACAAACATATAATATTAATAATTTAATATTTATTCAAAATGTATTTCAATAAATATAATTTTAATATTTTAATCTCTAATGTGTTGGTTTTAATTTAATTTATGTTTTAAAATGGCATTTAAATGGATATACGTGTGTGGATTTCATGTTTACATTTTAATTTAATTTACTGAAAAATTTAATAAAATCAACAAGTTTAAGATTAAATTATTAAAATAAATTCATTAAAATTTTCAATTTGTGTAGGTGCCTTAATCAAAACAACAAGAGTAGGCAGATAAATGGCTGCTTTGGGAGGCGGAGTTTCATTCATTTTATTTATCCCTAAACTCGTATAACATAGTTATCAAACTATTTTACACGTTTTCAAAAATAGAATAAAAATGTTATCTAGCTGCCTATAATCGAGAATTTATGAACAAAATTGCAGAACAAATTCTTTGTGGAACCAGGCAAGCAATTATAAGTTGAAGGTCCATT
Source organism: Tipula helvola (assembly GCA_963556165.1). Taxonomy (NCBI): domain Eukaryota; kingdom Metazoa; phylum Arthropoda; class Insecta; order Diptera; family Tipulidae; genus Tipula; species Tipula helvola. The sequence continues at coordinate 68,591,579 of OY744483.1, forward strand.
TGAAATGTGTAACTAACAGAGGGATGAGGTTGTCGGCACTCATAGGAACAAAGTGTGACTGGATTTATTTACTAAACTAAAAGTCTAAAGTACTAAAGTCTTAAAAACAATCGTATATTTATCATTTCATATAGGATTCCACGAATTTTGGGCCAGGTCGTTTTGCAACTAAACGGGAAATAAGACGGCCTCTAGTACAGTGGTGCAGTTTACTTCATCCAAAGAAGGCTATTTTGTGAATTTTATCCCATAAAAAAAAATGACGTTTAAAGTTAAATACAAATACAAATACAAATGATCGATCTTCAGCGATCAGCGTTAAGCTACTGATTTAGTTCGTCTCCCTGAACATTTATGATTCAATTTCCCCATCCCAATTTATGTCATCCTCTATTGTCCCAGGTTGATGATGTTCGGATCAAACACAGCTTTTGAATTTTATATGTAACAGGTGACACAAACTTGGATTTTTATGAATACGGCAACAGTCTTGGCCTTCGCCTATTTCCATATGAACTGAAGTGAAACTAAAAAATACCGTAAAACTTGTGTGTCACTTAATGGCTTATAATATTTGAAATAGTTCGACAATATGGTGTCGAATTCGATGGAATATTAAATGTATAGGGAGCACGTGTCGAAGAGTCAGGCGCGAAAAAATCGTTGTTTCTCATTAGTTATAAGCGAATTGAAAACCCAGGCACTAAAAATTTTGGGTATCCGAAGTCAAAACTAAACAAAAATGTCAAATTAACAAGAGATTATATAAAGTTTAAGGAAGACTAGGAAAGTTTAGAGCATATGGAGTTAGTTGATCATCACATCATGCAATATACATATAACATAACCATTTAATCGGTAAAGACGTAAAAAAATGGTCGCTATATGATGAATTAATAGTCGGACCCCCGGTTCAAGAGAAATTGTTTTCGATAATTATCAAGTTTCGAAAATTTGCTTTCATCACCGATGTGAAAAAAAAATTATCGACAAATTCTTGTATGCGAACTATTATAAAAAATTATATGAAATGCCATCAACTCCTTATCTGGCCACGAAAGTGGTGAATCAATTAGTAAAAGACGAATAATTCCGATATCCTTTGGCAGAAAAGTAACACGTGAATGTATTGATGATTTGTTAAGTAGCAGTGATATAATATGGAATTAGTACATTAACTTCAGGCAGAATTATTAGCAATGTTTAAAGGTGTCACAATGAAGTTCAGAAAATTGACGGGAATCGGTCCAGGAAGTGATCGGTTAAATTTCAGTACGGCTACTGAAGATAAAATCTCTACAACGATACCAAAACTACTGTCAGCCATAGCAAAATTATTTGATCCTTTGGATTTGGACCCATTGAGTGACAGTAAAAATTTTGATTAAACGATGTAGATTGCAAAACTAAATTGGGATGATTTGCTACTCCAAATATTCAATCAACATGGAATATTTTGAAAGGCAATTGAAATCTACGGATTTGCAGATGCATCAATTGCAAGATGATTTACGTAATCATCCATTAGATTTGGTAACCGAACGATTAATATCCCCTCGTATTCCGTTTATGCAAATAAGACGTCTTCGACATATCAATGGCCAGTATGGAATTTATGGACAAGTTATAAACGTCCCAGTAGAGGTTGATACTATGATTAAGAAGTTACCCCGCGATGTGGATGATGATTATTGTATCAATGTAAGTACATATTAAAAGAAAGAAAATTCATAAATCGAGTTTCGTACAAGGATTGGTCAATAAGAAAGTAATAAAAATATGGCTAAAATATTTAATACAAACGCCGTTGTATACTACGTACAATATTACGATTGACGATAGTTTTTTAAACTGTAGCGAAGATAATAACCGTGACAACGAACAATTCCATCATTTTGACGAAGATAATGAATTTGTGGAAAATATCCCCATAGAGGAGAGCTTAGTTGCACAACAACATTGATTTGGAACGAGGATTTCTACCTTATAGAATCGTGCCAGGAGAACATAACGTGCCAATTAGTCTATTTAGACGCGGCGTAACTCCATATCACTTATATATGGCAATGAAAATAATGAGAATCAGAGTCAAAGACTCTCTCACCATAGCCTTTAAATATGTCGGGAAGAATACTAACATTACTAAAGAACAGATAGAATTAGAAGATTACATTCAAGGATGTATCGAAAGTAACCTAGCTTTTTTGAGATATATACCGAATTCAGCTTGGTATTGGTCTGAAAAAAAGAAAAATTTATTTGCTATGATTCGTCAATTAGGGAAACCAACGCTATTCTTTACGATTAGCGCAAATGAAATTGGGTGGCCAGATTTATTGCAATTAATTTACAAATTGAGAAACAAGAAATTAATTTTGAAAAAAAAAGTAACCGAAGAATTAGAATATATGCAGAAGAGTACTCTAATTAATGAAGACCCTGTTACATATGCACTGTACTTCAACAAATTATTTAATGTTATTATGAATATTATATTACAATCAAAAAGGTTCAGCCCATTCAAGAAATACAGAATTCTACATTACTTCAAGAGAATTGAGTTTCAACATCGAGGAAGCACACATGCTCACATTATTGCTTGGTGTGATAATGCTCCCGATGATCCACATGGGCAAAGACTATCAACAGGCTATTAATCTGATTAATGCACTCATTTCCGTCTCAACATCGGAAGCTTTAGGTAATATTAAATTGAATACTCGCGAGCACACTTTCACCTGCTACAAGAAAATCACATCAAATCGTGCGCAAGAATGCAGATTCGAAGCTTCTTTTATGCCATGCAAGAAAACCGCTATATTACATAATTCCAATGACAGATACCGTAGCTAATTTTCTAAATTTGAAAAAAAAATATAAGTTAATAAGAAAAAATTTAGAAAACGACGACTATACTGATTTTGATCAATTTTATACACCAAATAATATTGCTTCAGATCAGGAATATTTAAATATTTTACGAGCGGGAATAAAGCGTCCACGAGTGTTTGTAAAATTTCAACCTGCAGAAAATGGCATAACTCGTTTAATTCGTTTATATTTAATGTGGTCAAGTCAAATACCGACATTCAATTTATTACGGAAGAGTATTCTTGTGCAGCATACGTTGTTGAGTACGTTAATAAAACAAATCGCGGCGTGAGTAATTCATGAAGAAAATTATAGAAGCTATGTATGAAAATCCCGAATTTGATATAGTAGATATAACGAGGAGTTTAAGTATTAATCTTTTAAACAATACGGAAATGACTAGCCAGGAAGCTGCTTGGTACCTGATGAGAGAGCCGATGTCTAAAGCTTCTACTCAAATAGTCTATATACCATATATACCAACCGTGTGGCCCGTTGAACGCAAAAGGATTAAAAAAACAATGAAAAAGCTCTCTGCATTAGACGGCGAATCAACGGATATATGGAAGGAGAACTGGTTCGACAAGTACGAATGCAGACCGAATGAATTAGATGACATTTCATTGGCTCAGTTCGTTTCCCAATATTACAAAAATAATAAAGGCGAATATGTTAAGAGAGATGAAAAGAAAATAATAAGATATCGAAATTATGACATTGGGTCGGATTTCAATGAATATAGAAGGGAAATGGTGACATTATACATGTACCATTTAGAAATGAAGAACAAGATATATTAGCGGATATGAAATATTTATTGATCTATGAAGAAAATGAACAAATAATATTACAAAGGAGAAAAGAGTTCGAACACAATATAGATATTGAAAAAACTATTCAACTATGCAGGGAACTTTGTCGAGAAGAAACACCTTGCGATGACGCTGAAGTTCAAAACGTCATAGGCAGATTCCCGGAAGCTAATCCATTTGAACATTTATGTAACGATCCGAATGTTGACGGTAATGCTGATTTACGACTAGCTGCCTTGAACAAATTAGGTGCCATAGCTAAAAGAAGAGAAAATGTTTTACCGCATGCACAGTTCTGTAAATCCATGCGTATATGACGAATGAAAAACAGCTAAATCTTATTTTGCAAGTGATTCATCATTTATTGTCTAGTGAAGATAATCCTCTCCAGATATATTTTACGGGTCCAGCTGGATGTGGTAAAACATTTGTAATAAAATTAATCATGGAAATATATAATAAATTTTCCGATAGCGCTGGAACCACTGTTCATACGGCGTTAAAAATATCTCTGTCAAAATTGTTACTATTGAGTATACAGGTAGCTCACCAGTATCGAGCCTTGTTTAAATATGTCAGAGTTATTATAATTGACGAAGTGAGTATGATATCGGCAGAATTATTAGAACAAATTGAGCAACGATTGAAACAAATCACGGGAAAATTTAACAATAATTATGGAGGGCTCGATATGATATTGATAGGAGATTTGCGTCAATTACCCCCAATAAGAGCAACGCGCATATATAAACAAATTATGGGAAGTCCTTGTGGCATTGTCTTCAATATTATGAATTAACAGAGGTTATGAGGCAAGCTAATGTTCAGTTCTCATCAGCGTTAACAAAAATTGGCAATGGAGAAAAATTGACGAAAGAAGAACTCCAACTTATTGAATCGCATTTTTTCCTAAAGGACGAAGCAAATAGACTATGCCCACATGGAGTACGATTATTCCACTCAAATGATTCCGTTAATAGATAAAATAATTCCATTTTGAAAAATGCTGTTGATAAAGTTATTTCGATTGCTATAGATATTTATACTGGATGTCATAATAAAGAACAGGAGGCTTTTGTCAAACAAAAACTACATAAAATGTCGACAATAGATACTGGTGGGCTACCATATGAACTTACTTTTGTTAAAGGAACATATTACATTATAACCACAAACATCGATGTTTCGGATGGTCTGGCTTATGGCACAGTCGGAAAATTATGTCACATAGAATTCAACGATGATGGGGAAGTTTCAAAAGTGTGGTTTGTTTTCCCAAATAAAATTGGGCAGAAGCTGCAGAAAAAATGTGCCCAGGATACATGGCGCAACACAATATTGATCGCAATGCCGTAACTATTTTACGAAGGTCATCCCTAATACCGATGAATAATAATAAAACAATTAACATTCGGAGAAATCATTTCCCATTGGTATCATCATGTTCTATCACGATACATAAATCGCAGGGTGGGACTTTCGATGAGATTGTTTATGAATACGACAAAAGCCACTCCATAGAATTAGTGTATGTTGCCTTATCGAGAGTGACGAGTATTAATGGTCTATATATCACTACAAAAGATGGCAGCAACATTTTCCACCATGGCAGAAGAAATTCTATAGGTACAACAGATATACAGAGAGAATTTCAAAGATTATCACTCAATAGACTACCAACAATTTTAGAGTCTTTGGGAAGTTTTATTTCTAATAGGACAGGAAGAAGTTTTTATTCAATAAATAGTCAAAGTCTCATTGCACATGCACTCGATCTGAATGACAGCGTATTCAAAAAATGTGCAAGAGTTATACTATCGGAAACACATTTGAGAGATGGGCAAAACATCGACATTCCGAATTTCCATTGCATAGCAAAGTATAAACGAGAGAATGTTGCTGCGGGAGGAGTAGCAATTTATCACAATGAAAGAGACCATAATAATATAGTCACTTCTTACATGGATGTTCATTCAAGGACCTTGTGAAATCAGAATCTCTTGTTGCAGCACAGTTTGCTATTGGAGAAGTTTGTATTAGTAAATGCGTTCCACAAACTGGCCGACAATTCGTAGTTGTAGCGCTATACATCTCTCCTGGTAAAACTGTGAACCAGATCATAAATTTTATACACCAAAATTTATTAATTTATACCAGAGAAGGTTCCGCACTGCTTCATGAAAATGTTCATGGAATCCCCATGATAATGAGCGGCGATTTCAACATCAATTTTTCCGATGAAAAAACAGAGCCATTGATAAATTTTCTAAAAGAAAAACTAGACTTAGTAATGTCGAATGATAAGAATCAAAGTACGACCAAATACGGAACGACCATCGATGCTGTATTTAGTAGATATCTTGAAAAGATTGAATCTAGAATATTTGTTAGTTACTTTAGTTATCATAAGCCGATTGTGTCTTTCCTGGAATACAGTACGATTTCTAATGACTAGGGTCCGGATTTTTAGGTTCTGAACAATCGAAAATATTTACCTAAAATGTGCAACTAAAATAAGAAAATATTTGAATAAAATCCAACCATATCTGACCAACATTTAATAAAATGTCAATTTATTTATCAACAATATCACAAAAATTCGTATCACAAAATTTGCGCTTTAAATTTTCAAATTTAAGTTTTGGCAGTTTGGTCTTAAAAAATATTTGCACATCGTACGACATCTACAGATGTTATCGTACCTTAAATATACTAAAATTTCAGCAGAATAAAATGTTGACACTTCTTTTGCATCACAAGGTCCTTGTAAAACATTTTTAATGGCTCGAACCACTTCCAATCCGCTATCTTTTGCTAAAACATTCTCTAATTTGCACATAATTATATTCCTAATTGGACCGTCGACGTTTCTGATTAAAGAAATCGAAAAATTCATCAAAATAATTTGTTCCGCTAATGATCTATTTTAAGATTGCAGTCTTTCAATCATGTAAAATAATTGCTAAAATAATTTTTATATTCGATTTAGTCATATACCTACTTCTTTGCTATTCTAATATTAATGGATTTTTCTTCATTTAATAGATTGATTATTGTTACCAGTTGCAACATTCAAACAACTTCCTCATCAGATTATAATAGACTGCCGTGGTAGTTTGAGGGCTTGTACTGTATGTAATATTTACGCTAGTAAAACTATCCTCTACAAAACATTCAAAAACTGATTGTTTCTTTGATATTTTCTGGTTCTTTCAACCATTATTGCCACACTTCATGCCTTAAAAGTAGGCCGAATTTAATTTTTCTTGTCAAAATATGTCATTCTGGCGCCCAGTTAAATTTCATCACAAATTCATTAGCAACTAAACTGGGGATTCGGCCAACACAAGAAGCTAACAACACATTGAAGCGTAAATACTCAGCAAAATATCCAACATGCAACAAGCTTTCAACTTCGATATCTCCCATTTAGCATTCCACAAAATTTATTATTTCTCAATTCTTTCTTTCAATCTTCAATTGGACAAATTTACACAAATTTACTCCGTTCTCAAAATTTCAAGCCTAAATTTAGTGGCACTTTGTGGATTTATAATTGTTCGGGTACAATTCAACATATGAAACAAAATCTTTAAAGAATTTGTTGCTTATTCAATTAAATAGTCAATACCCTAATTTAAACTGTTGAAAAATATCTAATATACAAGGTTATCATTGTTTCTAATTTTGTGGCCCATACCAGAAAAGCAAACGTTTATAGAATTTTTGGGCACGGAAAACAGAGAAATTTTTTTTTGTAGTAAAACGAAATTTTGCGTTCGGATACAAAAGCTTGCTTATGGCCAAGATTTTTCATTATTTCGAGGGTGTCCGGAAACGAATACTTGCCATTTCCCCCAATCTACTAATTTTCGTTTATTCGGATTTCATATAAACACATCTTTAAAGAAAGACTGAATTTACACCAGATTTTTTTTGAAATTTATACAAGAACTTAACAGACTTTAAAATAATTGTAAAAACGGTAGAATTAGGATGAAAGAATATCTAAAGTATGACGTAATTAACGAAACAGATAGGTTACCAGAAACAGAAAATATGTACACTGGAATGATGTCAAAAATTACTCTCGGGCAATATGGACATTTCTTTGGTTAATAGGGGCATGGATTTTTTTTTCAAAGCCCCTTACAGAATAGCAACAAAACCAGCAACGGCTGCTGGCTTAAATATTCACGCACAGACATCTTGTTTGATCCATTTATAAATTATTATGGCTTTTGGTAATGATGGTAAATGTCGCAAGTAATATTTCTGGCTTGTACAAAAATCTTTTCTGAATTTTAGAGAACATGGAAATAGCACCAGTTAAATGAAGGTACAAAAACGTAGTAAAAAGCAGACACTATGATGCAAAATTTCAATTTTTGGCCCTTTTTCCAATAGGTAAAAATTTTACAAAATTGTATGGACATAAGCTTTGGTTTAAATCTGAGAAGTTTTACAAATGGAGTATAGGACGTTGTAGCATTTAAATAACGATACGTGGAAATTCAAACATTTATAAATATATCTCTAAGGGCACTAGCGCAAAATTTTGAGGAATTTCGAACAAACTCCAGAAAAATCTTGAAGACTAAATAATAAGTCGTCTAATTTTTTTTGTGTACAGCAACAGCAAGGTTGAACAAAATTAAATATTTAGAAATAATCGAACCTTCAATAAAAAGATTAATAATTAATAACATTAAAAGTGTAAAAAAACGATTTGTATCGAATATCGGATTGTATCCGTTTATTAAAACCTTTGTCGTGACACCGGCATTGCCAACAAAAATTACCTCATACCGCATTATGATCGATATAAATTTTTGTCAGAATATTGCATGTTTGGCCGTACTCATTTTTTCGACAACTTTTTTTTTTTTTATGTTTGTTGCAATACAATCTGTGCTTACCTACATAAATACGTAAGTATATATAGTTAGTGAAACATACATAAATTGGCATATTGCAATAACTTAGTTATGCATTTAAATTTCAACATATTTAAATGTGCGCGCATGCAATCCCTATTAAAAGTATAAAGCAGCGAAAGGTCGGTATGTAGTGTATGTAAACGTTTATACGTTTGTACATATATCTTCGAGAGACGATATATTCATTGCCATATTATATTTCAAACAGTGGGTAGCACTCAAATTTTAGATTAATTATTTTGAATATAAAATTTGAATTTGGATTTGTATTTTATTTATTGGAACTGTTTCGATTTATCTAAGAATTTATTTGTACAACAAAAAAAAAAAAAAGCAAAACCGATCGCACAAATTCATTGGCTAAAATGAAACTGAAAATCAATGTTGCAAACAATTAAAATTAGTTTTTCTCACGAATACGTTTGAGCGCCTGTGTGTGTGTGTGCGTGTGTTCCATCCAAAAGCATGTGTGTTCGCGTTTTTTTCTTGTACTTTAAAGTAAGTTAAGGTCAATAAATATAACTGGGGCTGTTCGATGTTGGGTAAATAACCTTTCTACCGATGTTCTTATACATTGTATTGTTTATAATATATTCGCGATGTTTTAATTAAAGTTCGTGTATGTGAAATAGCTTCCTGTCTTTTGTTATTTGCAACAGATATAACCGATTTATTCGTTTTTGTAAATTTTAGAGATTTGAAAATTAAGAATTTTATTCAGTTTTCTTTTCGCATTTAACTGAAGTCAGCATGTGGAGTTTTCGGTTCTTTATGAGTTTTTCCAGTTGATTAATAGTTAGGGCAGTGCTTCTCAAACTGTGGGCCACGGCCCTCTAAGGAGCCGTGGAGCTGTTGCCAGGGAGCCTTAAAACCTCGCCTTAATATTTCTAATAAACCGCACAATTTCCTCGCACACAAATGTCTGAATCTGCCTATTATCAATGACCGCAACGGTTTTCTGGGTTAATGGTAAATTCAGATCGCAACCCTTGAAAATCATGGTTAAAATTGAAGCCTTTTAAGGAGTAACAACATTTTTAAATTAGAAGTCGATATTCGAAGTAATTTCTCAGAAATTTAGGAGCTAAATTTAAAGTAAAAACTACAGGAATTTAGGTCTATATTTTGCCCATAGATAAGCTTGGGCCCTGCTGCATGAAATGGAATACATCATTTTTCGATATTTCTAAATTTTTTTTGCGACTTTTTAGGATTGGTCGTTCTTTAGCATATTGTTTTATAATTGCAAAAATATTTCGCAACTCCTTCCCACTTGTTTACAGGGTGTTACAGCAGTTTTTGCATTTGTTATTTTTATAATTTTTATTTTTTTCTAAATTCAATAACTTGCTTTGTTTTGAATAAAAAAATATTCCAAACAGTAATTATGGTGTATATTAGCCTAATTATGCGAATTATAATTAATTTGCACATTACAGTGACGTACAGTCCTGTACTAACTGATAGCCGCACTTCTAATTTAAGATTTATTTCATTTCAAATAAATTCATTTAAAATTGTTCCTATGCAAAAATAATACTCTTCACTTTACCAATGCGTGCTATAAATACAAATCATCATTTTCTGCGGGATCATGGACAATTAGAGATCCCTCATTTAGTACGGTAATAAAAGATAGCCGCAGGTATACTTTCAAATTCTTTTGAACACTGTGTCAGTATTTACCCGAGCTTGTTAGCGTACAAACATATTCTTGTGTCTTAAAATATTATTGTGTTAAATATTATTCCGATTTTTGTTATTTTTTTAAATATGGATAGAAAAGGTAGTTTGAACGAGTTTGGAAAAGGATAAATTGACGTTATTAAGAAAAGTAATATGAGTATCCGTTTAATAGCAGGAAATATTAGTTCGAGTGAGAAGGTAGTGCTAAATTATTTAAAAAATTCGCAATTATACGGTTCGCATAAAAGTGCAGGCCGGCCAGTGGAACTTATTGATAGAGAAAAACGGTTAATTTTACGAAACGTCTCTAATTTTATTGGAACCGTGCAACAAATTGCGTTAAAAGCTGGTCATAATACAAAGATTTGTAATGTGAGGAAAGTATTAAGAGAGTCAGATAATATACAAATCAAAAAATTACAAAGAAAACCACAACTGTTATCAAATCATAAAGATGCCAGATTGCGTTTCGCGAAGGAACATATGTCGTGGAAGAAAAAAGTGGCAGCGCGTTATTTTTAGTGACGAAAAAAATTGAATATGGATAGCCCTGATTAATGGCAATACTCTTTCACGACCTTTGAAAAGAACTTCTTGTGCTATCGAGGCGTCAACGAGGTGGAGGATCTCTGATTGTTTGGGGTGCAATTGGCTATGAAGGAAGAATGGATGTGAAGTTTATGCCCGGTCGTCTTAACAACAACCGGTATAAATCCATGCTATCCCGAAACATTACCAGTTGTTGATGCACAAAATGGTGGCCCAAACTTTATTTTCCAGCAGGATAATGCCGCCGTACACACAGCCGGGATAGTAAATTATTGGTTTACGGAGGCTAAGATACCAGTTTTGAAACAGCCAGCAAGGTCACTCGACATTAACAGCATCGAAAACATGTGGGGTGTACTCAGCAGAGTTGTGTATGCTGAAGGAACACAATACAGCAGCGTTCATGAACTAAAGTCATCAGTACAACGCGAATGGGCTAATATTTCAAATTAATATGCCAAAACTTGTACAAAAGTATGCCAAATCGAATTTTCGAAATAATTAAAAACAATGCCCGAAACACAAAATATTAATTGGAATAAAAAATCATTTTTATAACTGTGCTTTTTATATTTATTTCCTATTAAAAACAATAAAATATTGTGTGCGGCTATCTTTTATTACCATACTAAATGAGGGTTACCCATAAATTTTCCATGACGCCGCAGAGAATAATGACTTCTATTTATAGACCGCATTGGTAAAGTGAAAAGTATTATTTTTGCAAAGGAAGAATTTTAAAAGAATTTATTTGAAATGAAATAAATCTTAAATTAGGAGTGCGGCTATCATTTAGTACGGGACTGTATAATTAATTTGCACACTACTAAGCGAAACAGAAGTGCGATCATTATTAATAAAAAATCTAAAAATTGTATTCAATTGGTATTTCATTTATTATCGTGTTTATTTTATCGGAGAATTTTTGGATAAGCGCAGAAATAACCTTATTCCAAAATAAGCAGCAGAAAAAATTCACATTATTTTGGAAGGAGCAAAACAAACTTATCCATAGAAACATTCCTTACTAAACTATTGTAACTTTAGAACAAGTTATGTAGAAACTCAATCTGAATCGGAGTCTGAGATTTGACAGCCAGAATTCATAGCATTTATAATATTATCTGCTAGGCCTTTGCGGTGCTTTGATAATACATTTGAGTTGTGTCTTGCGTAGCCCAAATACCATATCACTGAAGTTATATGACTGCATGTACCGACAACTCTGCTCCCAGTTTTGCACTTACAGTAATATCCTAATATTGATTCGGCTCCACTACCATTAGGAATGAATTCTAACCATAACTGATGAATACGAGTTGACGAAAAACGACTTTCAATTTTGCATCTTATCAAATTCTTCATTTCGTTATATATAAAGATCTTGTAACTAGAATCTGCCTTCATGTGTTCATAAGTATATCTTTTTCCTTGGTCTAACTGATACATACCTAAAGTGACATTTTTAATTTCTTGTTCTGATAAACATGGAAAGTCTTGAATCTGATTAGTAGCCTCCTCCCAACAAATTCGTTTGTTTTCAAGGCCTAGCTCTTCAATCTTCTTTTGAAGAGAATTGTCATCATTCATTTTGCTAATTGCCTTCTCTGCGTAACGTGCATGATTTTCGTTTTCTATAAACATAGGAGGACTGTATGCATTCAGTAAGGCACAAACAATTTTAGTTAAAGATGACAGCTTGGGGAAATAAGTGACTTCAATAGTTGAAGCAAAGAACTTGTATTTCTTGATTCTGCTGTTCACACTTTTCACTATCCATCGATTCATAGTCACAGCTCTGGACTCATTAGCATCTTTTGTGCAAAACTGCTTTTGTCCCTTGGTTAGTAAATGAGGCATTATTGGATTAAGTTTTAGCAATTTCAACTTTTCTATGACATCTCTGAACCCACGATCGAGAAGTAAAACATCATTCTCTAAGAAATATTTTGTAAATCCATAAGGGGTAGAAATCAAGTATTCTAAAATTTTTGAATCGCTATTGTCGTTGTTTGCAAAAAACAAACCTTCAGCCTCAAGAATGTATCCGTCAGGGAAAACCACAATCATGGGCTTCAATAAGTTTCTGTGCTTATGATTGGAATACGTCAATAATTGTAACTCATGATCACTTGACTTTTGAACATATAGATAAGTACCATCAATGACAACTACAATAGAATTTTCATCTGCATCCAGAAGTTTATGAGCCATTTTAGTTTGATGTTTCATTGCATCTTCTCGTGATAGATGATTATAACCTAAATGAAGATGGACAAAATGCTCATCCAAGGCTTTTCGAACAGATTCAAATATTGCAGACACTCTTGCTTGACCATCTACATTAAATAAATATGCCAAAAATTCCTGTGACAAGTTCATCCTTAGTTTTACTAGGAATATTCCTAACGCATTTCTCGTAGATCTGTTGCAACTATTTCTGATGTGTGGCTTTACAAAAGCATGAAGGCAATCGAAATTTTCTTGTGAAATCCCAGTGAATTTCTGATAGTCATATGGAGTTAGTGGAGAGCCGTTGTCGAAATCGATTTTAGAGTATGAGTTGGCCTTACTAAAGTGGACGGTATTGAAAAATTCTTCAATATCTTCAGCGGACAATACAATTGTTTCTTTAGTTGCAACTAATGATTCTAAAGTCTTCTTATTAAACAAGCCATTTTTGTCAAAATGTGAGCGACAGCATCTATTGCTCATTGGAATAACAATTTTCTTTCTTTTCCACATATCGATGATCGCTTCTTTGGAAATCCTACATCTACCAGCTTCTTTACAAATAAAACAATTTCTCTGTGTACCAGAGCAGCTAGGAAGATTGACTGTAATTCCATTTCTTGGAACAGAAGAAACTTTGCTTGACGTTACAGAAGCTTGACTACTGAGAAATTCAGATGTAAATTCAGATTGAGATTCAGTACTTGTGTTTTCTAATGTCGAAAATGAAGTTGTACTATTCATGGTTGAAGCCTGGAAATCAATCTCTGAAGATGTAGTGCAACAAGAACTATCAGGAGTTATATCCATTTCATAATCATGCAAATTATTGTCCACAGTATTACCCTCAGCTGTATTAAATACCAGGCAGCAAGTGATATCTTTTGAACTTTAATCTTGAATGACACTTCAAACAGGCGTAACTATTTGGATTATATATGACTTTCCTACGCTTTTTGAGTATGTAGTAACATTTATCCATAAAGAAGGTGCTCCTAAAGTGCAAACTCCTCGCCATTTCAATATGCGTGACTTACATATGCCACAGAGAATATGAGATCGTTCAACTACAATAAACAATTTTATGAGATTACATGCAAAATAAATATAAAAAGTACATTTTACCTTCTGGACCCATTAGTGTTAAGTCAAACAGTTCTCATGATGATTTAACATACAAGTCAAATAGTTCTAATGATGATGAACACACAAGTTAACAAATTGTAAAAGTATTAAAGATTATGTTACACACAAGTTAAATTACTCAAAACAAGACTTGAAATACGATTTATACAACAGTAGTTATACAACAAGAGGTTCGAAAATAATCTAATATACAGTTAAGAGGACGAGATGTGTTTCCTAGGTAACACATCGAGTCCGCAACTGTATATTCAGATGATTTTCGAAGCTAGAGTTGTATACGTTAAGACTATACAACGAATCAACCAAATATATTACACAACCAAATAAAAACTGCACCAAATTAACTCATTTTTGCGAAATGTCAAAAATATTAATTGTTTGTTTATATTCATGGATGATATGATTATAACATAATATGATTTACTTGTTTGTGGCCGAAACACCACTAGTTGTGTAAAATTGAACTATCTGATTGGTCCATTTTCCAATGAGTTGTATAGTCTGTTATATATGTGATTGTTATACAGGGTGTTTTGTTCTTGAGTGTAAATATTTTCAGGGATGATTCCTTGATTAATTTCAAGCAAAAAATCGTTCCTGGAGGAGGGGCCCATTTTCAATATTTACTGAGATACAGTGCGTTAAAGAAAATTAATTTGGGGTGGTACCTTCACGCATATTTTTTTTAATTACTCCAAAGTTAGGTAGACTAAGCCAATCAAATGTACCACTATTTTTAGGGATCAGAATTACCTTTATTTTAATATATTATGTAAGGACATAGCTCATTCCGTTGTTTAAATATTAATGTTTAAACTTTGAATTTTATTTAAATGTCACTAAAATTTTGCGTTTTTCATAGCTTTTTACTCATAAAACATGAAAATATTAAATAATTTTTAATTTTTATTTTTTCCTCATACAAATATCTACAAAAAACTTAGTTTTGATAATAAAAATGTATCAATAGAAATTCAGAAAAGCTTATTAAAACGCATTAGAAATAGAGGTGGCCATTTTGAGCAGTTGCTGTCAAAAGTATTTACGAAAAACTAATAAAATATCACAAAAAAAGCTACAAAATTGATTGATTTTTAATTGACATGACACATTTGTTTTCTAATTTCTCATGTTATTTAGAAACGTACATCAAATGTTTCTATAAGTTTTTGATGTGAAAACATCTTTAGCGGGGGTAAGTCAAAAGTTTCATGTAAAAAAAGGAACGGAAAATCCGGTACCACCGAAATTGCAAATTATATACCAAAAAAACGAACACAAAATGCACCGAACTTGAATACTATATAATTCGAATTACAATTTCCGTCAGATTAAAATGAAAATGCACAAAAAGTATGCATGTGTAGTTAAGTGATTAAAAAATCTAAAATGGAAGTACGTTAAACAAAGACAAATGCACCCATACTTTAAATATTAAATATTATACATCTTAGCGAGCTGTGAAAACGGCACTTATACTACATTGATACATAATAAAATAATAATTTTGAAATTTTTATCGGTATGCTATGTTTAGTATTGCTCATGCTTTTGTTGAGTTTGGTTATGCGGTGTATATAGGAAACTAAAACTATAATAGGTAGTGGTAAATCGATTCGAATGCCATTTTCTAGCCAACTGCTATGATTTTACAGTCAAAATAGTGCCTTTGTCTAATAGAACCGTACTATTTCATTTAGTTCAAATCAATCAAATCAGCGATGCCACTTTGCTTTGTTCACCTGGTTTGCCGTTACCATTCACAAAAGTCTAAATATGGAATCTTCAACAATTGCCGTGTATGAGTAATGGTGAATTTTAAAGCGTTCAGAGCAGGTTTAGATGATTAACTTAACAGAACTGTACTTTGCTCAAGCTCACCAAGACATGGCTATACTGAAATTTAGTAGGTTATAAATTTCAATTTCAATTAAACAATTAATGTCGGTAAGGTTCGTCCTCCAAATCCAAAATAGAATAACTTGTTGACTTTTAAACCAAAATTGTACCGTAATTTAAATACTGAGCGAACAGCTGCCGTCTATCTGAATTGGTTTCTCAGGCCCATCGAAGAGACTTGAAATGATTCAATAGTTAAAGGTTTTCACATAATTCTTTTGCGAGTTGAGCGTGAACTCGCCCGTGGTTTTTTTTGTAGATATTTGTATGAGGAAAAAATAAAAATTAAAAATTATTTAATATTTTCATGTTTTATGAGTAAAAAGCTATGAAAAACGCAAAATTTTAGTGACATTTAAATAAAATTCAAAGTTTAAACATTAATATTTAAACAACGGAATGACCTATGTACTTACATAATACATTAAAATAAAGGTAATTCTGATCCCAAAAAATAATGGTACATTTGATTGGCTTAGTCTGCCTAACTTTGGAGTAATTAAAAAAAATATGCGTGAAGGTACCACCCCAAAGTAATTTTCTTTAACGCACTGTATCTCAGTAAATATTGAAAATGGGCCCCCCCTCCAGGAACGATTTTTTGCTTGAAATTAATCAAGGAATCATCCCTGAAAATATTTACACTCAAGAACAAAACACCCTGTATAAACATAAAAGTTATGAACCAAATTGTACTGATTGAGATTGAGAGTAATGTGTAATGTGTATCTGACATCTCGTGCATAAAAATAATTTTTTTAGTCCAATTGTATGCGAACAAAGAAGGGGCTGCTAGAGAATTTTTAGTATGTTGTTCTACGATTCTTATATAACATGTATGTGAAAAATCTAAATTGTATCTCAATGCGAACATATGTAAAATGCCATTGTTCTATGCTTTCCTATGCTTACACATGTAAAAATTGGTCTAGTAAAAATTCAGTTTCTGGAAAACGAAGAAAAGGCTGCTGCTCATATTTTGCAGACAGGTTTCGAAAGATGTGATTAAACATATATTTCAATTTCAAGACTCTATCTTCATGCGAAAGTACAAAAACGAGGGGCCCAATTTTCACTACATATCACATAGGGGCCTTTGTCCAAACCTTTACCTTGGCTTAACACATAAAAATATCATATTCGTCATTGCTGTCATTCTAATTTTTAGACTAAAAATCTTTTGATTGATTTGTAAATCTACCCAAACCTACCAAATTTAAAGAAAATTCAATTATTTCGAACAAATTATCATAAAAGATGGCAATTAAGGCAAAATCAGGCACTATAGGCTTGTGGAATAAATCCTTTACTATTCAACGCCACAAATTTGTATGTCAACATACGAATCAAAAGTGTTTTTTCGGCCGGGTGGCAGTTTTGCTATATGGTCCTTATATGAAAAATTTAAATTAAATGTTTATTTTTATTTCTGGCGTATGAAGACATTAATAAAAAAAAGAGTCGGTCAATTTTCTAAAAATGAAGAACCAAAGTTTGTGCATAAAATCACTAATACAAATAATGAAAAAATTCTGACAATTGTTTGGTAAATTACGGATATTACAATTAAAAAATTACCGAAAACCGGTAATTCAAAGTTCAGTAATTTTCGAATACATGGGACCAAAAAAAATGAACTACTATCATCTACTAAGAAGAAACTTGTTATAAATGAAATTTAAAATGTTGGATATAAAGTTTCTAACTTTGAATTTTGTACAGAAAACTTAATTTTGTTTTTTTAATGTTTCAAGTATTTCCAGAATTTTCATATTTCGATAATTTAGAAGAATTAAAGTAAAAACCATTTGACGCTAAAATTAAAAACGAAATAAATTCGGGTTGGGGTATGCAGTATAGTCAGCTCAAAAATGATTTCGTTAAGTTAGGCGTTTCGTTAACTTTCTGCTCCACTCATATGTCTAGTTAAAATATTTAGTACCGGAGTTTTTTACAGAAGCATCCAATTTTTAATACATAGTTCCTTATGCAGTCTCTTCAAGTTTTTCAAAATGTTTAATATTTGTTTGGAATTCTTCGGTTTTTGCGTAAAAAATTTTTAAATCCTACAAATTCCAAAGATGAACCTGAAGGAATATTTTGGGTTGGTAGAGCATTTTTTTTTTTAAATTACGGAATACGGAAATGAATTACAACATTACTGAGATCCTAGAAGAATTGAATGAAAACTCTATGACTGAGCTGCCAAGCGACAATACCTCCCTAATGTAAATTCTCGGTATGTTATCCTATCGACGATCTGCTAACTTTCCCAATTAGGTTAGAACACAATAGTCCTATTACATCGCATAAAAGTATCCTTCAATCACCAAGCCTGCTTCAACAATAATCTTGGTAAAAGTATTATTCCAAAATCTGTCACTTCTCCACAAATTAGAGAGTTGAAATATTTTCAAGATATTAAATTGCAAGGGTTCAAATTCATTACCACAAGACTTCAGTTCACGGCTTTGTGAAAAATATCTAGTAAGCGAAACGAGATGTTCCGCTGATTTTTCGTACATAGGAGAAAATTTGGAGAAAGGGATAAGAGAAAAGATGATACCATTATCCCTACTATTGAAGTGTCTCCAATCAGCTCAGTCTGAAATTTATGTATCATGTGCTAAAACGCAGTTTGCTGTTTCCGAAACCCAGATACCTAAGGATCATGTATTGTACTATAGAAGATGTAAATTTCTCGTTTTCGTAGAAGATACTGGTTAAAATAGTTGATGTGGGTTCTCGTATCCAATAAGAAGGCTTAATCATAGGTCCAATAATCGTTTGTGTGGTTCTCACATCCAAAAGCAAGGTGTAGGTCAATAAGATTCGAAGCGGCTAATGAAGTTTCAAATAGCCCTATGGTATATAAAAATCAAAACGATGGCTCGAAACTACATAGTCTTCATATAGAGCAACAGTGTCATAAAGTGTTTGACCGTACGAAAACGTCCCAGTGCGACCGGCGTGATAGTTTAAGTTCAAATTCAATAGTAGGGTGTTTTTTTTTTCAAAACCTTTTTACGTACTTTGCCATTATCGGTCCCAACAAAACGTAATAATTTCCTTTTCAAATAAAACTAGAGGACTTCGCCCCCTGCGCTCATTCTATGCGAAAATTCTATGAAAATTATTTTGTTAACATGTAGATACATATTTAACACATGGAGTGTCTCGCCTTCACTCTGGTACGGCCAACACAAGACTTTCTTTTACGAACAGCGAATTTTTAGAAACTTATTCGGCAAATTTCTTGCAAACTAAGATTTTTTTCATATTTTCTGTAAATTGTATATTTTTGAGATATTTGTAAAATAAATTTTCTGATTCACGGAAGCTGGGAGCTTGGACTTCAAAATTTATGAAAAAAAGTGCAAACATAAACTTGCAGTTTGATTGGTCTGGGCTACAAACTGACAGACATATAGACCAGAAGACACTACTTCGAAGCCCATTTTATTTGAAAAATAAATGTTGACAAATTTTGTCGCCCAAGAGCGGGCCACTTCCGGTTGGCCAATTTTCACTAAAACTCACTGGGACTGGGACCTCCCAATTTATGAAAAAAAAAAGTTTACAAATTTATTCTTTGTAGTTGAATTTTTTTTGATTGTCAGGTAACATTTAGTTTCTAATAGTTTTTCTGTAAACCTTACACTTTTTGAGATCTTTGCAAAAAAAATTTCTGGCCCAAGGCATTAGCCACTTCTGGTTGGCCGATTTACATAAATTAAAATTCACTGGGATCTACTAATTTACGAATAAACCTAATAAAATCTAAAGTTTCAGTTCGATCAGGTAAACCATCTGGGCTGTAGAAAAGACAAAGACTGACCGACCGACAAACTAATAAAGTGACAGAGTAACAAACTGACAGACGGACTGACAGACGGACAGACTGACAGATAGACACCATTTCGAAACTCACTTTTTCGGACTCAAGGGATAATCCAACTTTATGCGTAGAATGTTTAAATAAAAATCAGTAACGTGTAACAAACTGTGGGGCACATGACAGCCAGCATATTTCTGAGATGGCTGGCTTGCACATTCTCCGCCCCGTTAACGAACTCGTCATTAGCCAACTCGGACTTACTTATCTCCACTACTAGTTGTTGCCGTAACTCCATCTACGCTAGAATTTGGTTCACATCTGGATACTGATATCAAAGTTGCTGTAATGTCTAGAAATTAAAACGTTTCTGTGTAGCCGATAAAACTCCTTGATTTTTCATTTGCAGTGTTTTTAATTTCTAAATATACATCAACTCTAATTTCTCGCGTTATAATTGTTGGCGGTCGTACTCTAATCGCAATATCGGTCTACTGTCATATCATCTCCGTTCATCCTTAGTAACTGATATTTTGATTCAATCAGCCGTTCTTTCTCTCATTTTTCATGTTTAGTTTGGAATGAAGAAATATAATGTTCGCGGTCTCTATCACGATCGTATTTGCGTAACCGCTTCGATAACAGTGGACACGCTTTCGATTTTCTGAACGATCGCTGTCATTGGCAAATATTTTGATTTTGTGTTCACTTTTCTCAAGACTTTTAACTGACCAAACCGGAATATTGTTCTTGATCCAGAAGGTTCAGCAACAGCTATAATAATTGAACTATCAGTTGGTTTTGCACGTTCGAGTGATACTGTGCGGATATTGGTCTTAATGCGATGCAGATATTGAAAACATTTTGCGGCATCATTACTCGAACTCACTGTAATATGGCCTAACCACTTGTGATCGGAGGTCGTGTATTAGTGACTTTCCCAAATATAATTCCAACGCTTGCTGACAGGCGGCTAAAATATTTCGTATGTTGTTATATGGTCAAAAATGAGTCTTGAATGTTTCATTAAATTATTAAATTCGACTACGTCAATTTTAAAATTTGATATTTATTATTAATCGCAACATACTGAATTTTATTAATCATAAAATATATGTATGGGGACATCCACTAATTAAGATTTTAAATCTATTCTAAATGAACTAAAATCGATATTGGGTAAGTCCCTCATTAGTGACAACTTTTGTTGCAATCACTTTGCCATATTTTGGAATTACTGTTTATAAATCGGTGGCTTTGGTTTCCCTTAAATTACGCTCGCCTTCTGATGATGATCTGACTGTTAGTGAGGTATCTGATTTGGATATAGTTGTTCTGCTCAAGACGGTTGTTGTTATTTTCGATGATGGATTTTCTTTGCCACCAGTTCCAGTTGCAGATTTAGATGATGGTATTAACTTAAATTCGCTGTCATCTGCTTGGTTGTTGTCATCTGTTAAAATTGTATTCTCCGTTGGTTTTTGTTTTAGTTCAGGAGCATGTAGGGTTCCATCAAGGCTCTCACGTTCACTGGTGTTGCACTTTCCATTTCCATTTAAAGATGTTTTGTTTTTAATACGGTTTGCACTTTCGTGATTTTACTGAGTATGGTTTACTTTAATCTTTGCAATATTGTCACTAGAGTTCTTAACTTTTCCAAACTGTTTTGTTCTCGTTGGGTTGCTTTACTTAAATTAGTACTATTTGTTCTGCTTAACGAATAATTAACGTATGTGATGTGATCACGCTTCATGCAGGTGTATCCAAATTATCAAGTTTTTCTTCCTCAACTATAAATCGATGTATCACCATTTTCGCACTTGGTTCCTGAGCCCTAACCGTTACAATTTCAGTATGCATCGCAAGTATTCTTCCAAAGTCCTCTTCCATTTCATCAGCAGCTTGAAATAGGTTTGTATTCTTGGTCGATTCAACTGTCAGTCATGATTCCATCATCGTCGATGATGGCATAGATTCAGTGTTCAAACCGCTATATACATCCGGATCATTCACTAAAACGTTTATAACTTTCTTTCGTGCTGTCAACGCAGGTGGTTTGACCGTGGCAGCTGCTCAACTTAGAAAATCCCTCACCGACTTAGTTTCACACAAAGAGCTTAAAAATTCGTTCATCTTTGAGCAAATATACATCGTTATGTGCTGGTTGCTGGTCCCGAACTACCGCTTGCTGTCAACAAACGCCCCATTTTCAAATTTTCTTTCAATCTATAGATGTATTGATCGAAAACAATTATTATGGTTTTTTATTATCTCACCTAATGAGATATTACTTTGTGAAGTAAAAATTCCTTCCTGTAATTTTTTCCATTTTATTAATTGATGCTTCTGCTCAAAATGGATTTCCTCAAAAGTATCGATGTCATTTAATTACGCTTCGTCAAATTCGCCGCTCACCCCTTTTGATGGCTAGGAATTTCCTCCAATCATATTCCAGAAGCACACTGCAATTTTTAATTTCATTTATTCGAGTGGTGACGTCTAAAATTTTTGACTTGGGCCTTAATATTTTGTATGCCCAGTAATGCGGTTTATTGCTCTAGTTAGCGCCATTTTATATGTTTCACAGTCCATATAATAAGTTACACGAAAAATTTCCAAATTTTTATAGTTATTGCTCAAAATTTTCTCAATATGGTGTCACTTTACAGGTTAACACTATATCACTGTTTTATATTAATTTTGTTAATTTAATACTCGCGAAAGTATTAAATTTCACTCACTGTTCTATTAGATCCTTAAATTTTTACACACAATGTAATTAGATGGGACATTTTGCCCAAGAATTTATTAAAAAAGACGCTAATCCGGCTCAAAAGACCACGAACAAAGTGTCTCCAATAAGCCCGGTAAGCAATTAACCATAAAAATGTAGTTTATACTTAATTTAGTTTGCAATAACTTATAGTAACTTGTCTGTCTGTGCCTATATAGTTTGACCGACAGTCACTATGCGTATATGTCAGTGCACAGACCTCGCCTGGCGATAAATCTCTTTAGTCCTACCAGAAATGTACTTGTAGTTAGGTCTGATGTTATTTCAATATATGTACGGTCCATGTAGTTGTACAAATAAACAGACATACGTAGGCTTTAACTGATTCCTGACATCTACCTCGATTTGGAAATACTTGAATGGGACCAGCGAAATCTGTTCCCACTCTTAAAAAGGCTCTTATATGTTGCACTCTACATGTGGGCTAATTTTCCATCTCTTGTGGCATTAAAACTGGTTTCACTCTGAAGCAGGGTAAACACTTCCTAATTACTTGTCGTTTACTTTTTTTCTTCCCAGAATTTTTGCCGTACTATGGTTAATATCAACTGTCTTCAATAGTCTTCAATAATAAGTTTGGCTAATTTCGACGGTGGTACAATAATCGGATGCTTTGTTCCGTAAGATAAATAAGAATTGTGAATTCAACCTCCGCCTCTCATCACTCGATCTTCGTCAATAAATGGGCTTAGATAATAATTTTAGTGATCCCTTCACCGGCTTCGACTGTTTGATTGCGGCTGTTTCTTCTGGCATGTGTTCCCTTTGATTCTGCTTAAAATTAGTTTAGTGGCTTCTTCTAATTCTGTTACTGCCAACAGTCCACTTCGCTTCACTTCTTTTTTAAGTTCATTATTTGCAAAATGCTGCACAATGGCTGTGACTCTAACGATTTTTCTGAGAGAAGAAAACTTTTCGATTAATTCTACAACAAACTGGCTGTTTTGACATTTTGCGATGAGGAATATATTAAATTTTGGGCGCTCTTCTTCTTTAGTCTCATAGTTCATTTTCTGCTCTGGCCACATTTTTGAATTGTCATTAAAAATATTTGGGTGAATTCTACCATAGTCTGTGTGTGATTAATTCCCCGTGGGATATATTCCCCGTGAAGCGCAGTTAGCTGGATTATCTTTTGTAGGAATATGTCGCCAATTGTCTCGTTTTATAACTTCTAAAATTTGAGACGTTCTGTTCCCTATATATATTTGCCATCTTATTGGAATATCTGATAACCAGTCCAACACTATAGTGGAGTCGGTCGAACAAATTATATTTGAAACGTTGACTTCAAGAATTTATTTTAATGATCTAACCATTTTTGCCAAAAGAAGAGCTCCACACAGTCCCAATCTGGCTACTGAATTTTTTTTTGTTCTGGGCTAATCTGGTATGTCATATATACTGGAGCTACGTTGCTCGTTCGCTTGATTCACAGAAACCATGCAATTCAACATATTGAGCAGATGTTTGCAACCATCTAGGTATTTAGATCTGCTCTAAGTGCTGCAACTGCTCCGTGATGAGTAGCCAATTTTATTTGACATCTTTTAGTAATTCGTCGTCCCCAGTCAACTGCCATCAACCAAAGGCTTTGAAACAATATTTTCAATAATTTGACTGCAGTCGGATAATATTATTATTTTCGTAAATACTGGAGTACCCATTCTAACATGATATGAAAAGAAATCTAATTTTGGTTCCCACTGCAGGCCCCACACCTTAACTGTATTGCCTTCTTGAATAAAATCTTTAAGGGATTCAGTTCTGTCTTCTGCTGGCGTTGTTTGTAGAAATATATCTGAATTGGAAACTCATTTTCCTAGTTTCATTCCAGATTCGGAGAGGATATGCATATTGCACTGTATCTACACCGGTCATAAGATCATCTACGTATGTACATTTGCTAAGTGCATCAGCTGCTGCTTGAAATTTGTCGCAGTTTATATCAGCTAAATAGGAGCTCATGCAGTGCCATAAGTTAGGGTAGTTAACTTGTAGTATCTCATCGTTATCATTGACTCTCTATGCTATTACTTGGTATTTCATTGACTTCTCCTTCACCAAGATATGCTGAAACATTTTTCCACGATTTTGTGCAGACGGAAGCGCAGGTTTATTGAGCGTTTATTGCATATATAGACGCATCAAATACTACTCTAAACTTTTGAATCCCGTTTGATGATTTAACAATACCAAGTGGTGCGGTAAATAATTTCATGTGTGTAGTTCGTCACCTTTGACTTCCTTCATATGACCCAACTGACGATATTCTTCCATGAACTGAGTGTAGAATTTCTTAAACTCCGGATCCTTTTGCAACCTTCATTCAATAGCCCGCTGCGGGCTTTCTGCTAAGTTTAAGGATTTGTCGAGCTTTTCTTTAATTTGTTTCATTGGTAGTTCTAATGGGTTATATTTGGGTTAGTTTTAATCTTCCAAAATTGTAGAAGTATTTCATTCACCATTGCTTACTCTTGTTGTGATGAATGTCGTATGTATAATACATTTGCTTCCAGTTCTCTTTCTAAGACCGAACCGAATATTGTTTCTAGCATCACAACCCTGTTTTCTTGTTTAATTATGCCATCAAGTAGTGCATTGTTGCAATACGTGCTGCACACCTAAAATGAAATAAATATCGTGCACTTTGTTAAAATTAAGATCAGCTAATAATACACTTAAGTCATTCAATTTTGCACTAAAGGACTTAGCAGGTAACATGGAAGATAACTTAGCCATCATGCTTCAGTATATTACTTCTATCATTGGTACGCGATCTTAGAGTGAGACATACTACGCCCTTGGTTACCAGATTGCCTGAACCGCTAATACCAGATACAATAGTGCGGTTATGTCTCCTAGGTAATTTCAATTTTTCGCACATTTTTTTCGAAAATGAATGTAGTCATGGGCCCCGAATTCAAAAGTATTCTTCATTCATGCTCAAGATCGTTCTGATCAACCACGTTAACAAATGCAGTCAGTAAAATAAAATTGGTTGATACACTAGCATGGGCGCTTGTTGATGTAGGCTGATATGGTAACTTGATCATTGGGTTGATTAGGGTGTAATAACGTGTGGTGCTGCTTCCCGCATTCTTGATATCTAATTTTCGATTAGCACCTAAATACCGGATGATTCATCCTCAAGGAATTAAATAAACGAGTTCCTGATTTAATGCGCTTGCGTCGTTCTAAAACTGATAACTTTTTAAATTTCTCGCAGTCCACTAACGAATGATTATTTTCGCATAAAGCCCATGCGGTTGCTTGTGTTGGAATAAATACATCAGAAGCCCGTTGATTTGATGAGCGTTTGGTGGTACCTGGTCTTAATGATTCGAGTGGGTCGGAACGATTTAATAAAAATTTGAAAAAACCATCTATAGTGTTGGAAATCTTCTTCGCACAATGCTTTCGCCCAAAATGCACGACTTTGAGGATCTAGTTTCTCCTTATTCACTATACATTTGCCTGATGAACCGTTGGTTGATCCATAAAAATTCTAATAAATGCCTTTATTGTATGCTTCTTACGGTCATACCTGGCACAAAATTTGCGAAATGCCTCGAAATATTTCGTCTCTATGATAGACATGTGTCTTAAAAGATTATAAGCACCCCCCCTTTAAGAATCCTTTTGAATATTGAAACTTCTGGGCATGCGATATGTTCGGGTTATCTTGAATGGTTTTAACATATAAATCATAAAATGACTGCCATTCTGTGTATTTTCATTCGATATTTATTTTTGGAAGCCTTAAGTTAATAGGGTGCATCATTTTGAGATTCATGCTGTTATTGCCTGCATTTTGTGTGTCGTCTGGATTGTCTTATAAAATAACTGATAATTATTTCTTCAAATTTACAAACTTTTAGGCTTATCAATAAATTAAATTTACAGTGTGAATTAAAATTATTTGGATACTTTATACAGAAAGACATTTGATAAGTATTTACATATTATAAGGTTTGTTTCTTTGTTTGAAATTATTTTTGCTTTCATTTCAGCTGATTGCAACTTCCAACAGATTCATCAATTTATTTATCGTTAAAATGAGCCCAATTTTATAATTTTCTGATAATTAGTTTTTGGTGTATAGCAATAAATACTACAACAAGTGCATTAAATTTTTAAATATTTCACACTCTCTGTACCTTAAAAAACAACAAAAATAACAACAAAATCATATCACATAATTTTTTTTTTTTTTAAATTAGTGCTGCACATACAAAACATAAAAATCATAAAATTAAAACATGACTTTCAAAAAAATTTGATTTCATGTTTTTTCACCATATACTTATAAGTCCAAATTAAAATTTGCTTAGATATTTTTCGATATGCGATTTGCTACAAAAAATCGGTTATTTGCAATATTTTTTTGAAGTTTAATACCTCTTGTTCCTCGTAAATTTAAAAGCAAAATCTGGTAAGGTAATTTTTTTTGGGTTTATGTATTTTACAAAATAGTTACCGCGTCAATAGTTAATTATCTTAATTAATATAACAGCAATTATTATTAAGAATAACGGCTATAAGTAGGAAGACCCACTTAGGCGACGAGATAAAGGCGACGTAAATCAAAATGAACAAGTTGACTTTTACTGTATATACGATGGTACTCAGCATACATAATCGCATTATGCGCGCATTCCTCTTATACTTTAATTTTCAATTTTTTATTGTAAACCATTCGATAATAATTTAAATAAAAAATTATTGCACATAAATAATTCTTGTCTATCGATCGTGAATCTCTGGGTACTATACTTAATTATAATTGTTTAACCATATATCGCGATAAGCTTCCGTCACACACAATAATGTACACTCTCGTATTTATGCATACATGAAAACCGATAATATAGAAAGACATAAATTACCGCATTAGAGTTTCTATTTAAAACTAGTTAAAAAATTGAAAAACAAAACAAAAAAAAAATAATTTAATACTAATATTATTTATATTTTATCATTTTTATATAAAAAATTGATTTGTAAAATCAGAATGATTTCATTGACAATAAAAATCATCATCATGAATTAAAAACGAGAGAGGAAAATAGTTGGTCTCTGTGACTGTGACTGTGACAAACAACGAAAAGACAACACCAACAACAATGATGACGACGACTAATGGGTGTGATTTTTATACGGATTTCTGGGCGATATGTTAATTTTATTGTTAATATTATTATTGTTATTATTATTACTATTATTTTTGTTCTTATACACGCATACATAATGTTTCAGTTTCATAAATGCTGGGAGAATTTTGATTTTTTAGTAGAACCGTTCGTTGTTGTTGTTGTTGTTGTTGCAGCTTCTTAAGACGTTTCCATTATTATCGATATAAATCGGAGGAGATACAAGTGTGAATAAGAATGTGGTTATACACTGTATGTGTATACAAATTAATGATGGCGATCTTAATTTTATTAAGAGTTTTAAGCTTTGAAGTTTTTTTTTTTGTTTTGTTTGTGTTAAATGGTGCGATTATTATTGCAGATTATCTTTTGAAATTTATTTGTGTTTTTTTTTTTTTGTTGGGTTTCAAGTGACGATTATGATTGTTGTGATAAAGATGTTGTATATAAATAGTGACACTTTCTAAATTCTTGTCGGCTATTCGACTGAATATTAACCGCATCGGTTTATTATTTTAGGATGGGCTTAATCGCATATTGGTCGGATGTAACACAATGTAATAAGCTTGTTTAAGCTTCTGACTCTTATTTTTAGGATTTAGAACTATAAAATTACAAATCTTAGCATAATTAATAGTTTTAAATAAGTTAGTACTTGAAGTGTTCGTTATATGCTTTAAGTTTAAAATTGATACTTGAAATATTTAAGTCGGTCTAGTTTTATAGGGGATATAACACGTTTAGATAGTTCCGTTTTTGAACTTGCTTTCATACAGTTAAAACACCAACATTAGGGATACTATTGGGATAACAAAAATGTTACGTTTATTTTATTTACTTCTTTACAGAGATTTTTTGGAGTTTTCTCCTTAAGAATCAATTTTCATACATAGCGCGCGATACACAAATTAGTTCGGAAGCAAAATCGAGTGTTAACAAAAAGTGAAATCGTAGTTTTGAAATAATAGATCATTTTAACAAAGCAAATTAAATGTGAAATGTTATATCGTTTGTGGCATAGTGTTAATGTAGTGGTTAATATACCGTTGCGATAAGCCTGAAGATGGTGGATTTACAGCATACGTTAAATTAAGGTCAGGGCGTGAAACTCAAGAAGTTGAGCTTGACAATAGATGGACTGTCCTCTACAGTCCATTACTTTTGAAGATGCTTGATGCCCATATTAACGTTGAGTGTTGCAACTCAATGAAATCGATCAAGTACATTCTCAAATATATACACAAGGGCCCTGATAAAGGTGTATTTGCCGCTCAATCCCGTGACAATGGTGTGGATGAAATTGCTGAATATCAAGCAGGCCGGAATATAAGTAGTAATGAAGCTGCGTGGCGTACTTTTGGATTTCCAATTCACGAACGCTACCCAACTAGGATGCACCTTGATGTACATTTGGAGAATGGCCAGAGCAGAGAGTTTACTTTAATGAAAACAATCTAGAAGACCGCCTAGCAAATCCACCAAAAACTACTTTAACATAATTCTTTGAACTGTGCAAAAGACACAACTTTGCAAAGATATTGCTATATTTTGAAGTGCCGCAATATAATACGTAGGACAAATCGAAGCAGGTCTTCAATCGTCGCAAACAAGGCTCAATTGTAGAAAGAGATGGCGGCGTCCATTCTATTTGTACAAGTTTTAATGATTTACGGATCGTAAATGGAGATTTATATGAGATATATCAAGCTGCATGTTTGGCTATGGGGCTCTTAGAGAATGACAACCAGTGGGATGAGTCATTGAACGAAGCGAAAGAATCAGATTCACCTTCAAAAATTCAAACTCTTTTTGTTATTTTACTCTCATGCTGCGAGGTGCCCAATCCAAAAGCTCTGTGGGAAAAATACAAGGACTGCATGTTTGAAGATATTCTGCGACGTCTGCAGCGAGAAAATCCCAATCTGAACTTAGATTTCACAGATGAAATCTACAACTGATGTGAGCTATCATATGACACTGACAAAATGAACAGATACGTCGAAATAAATGAACCGCACTTATAAATGTAGAGCAACGAGAAATTTATAATGAAATCTTTCAGCGTTTGGTTGACAAAAAAGGTGGCATAATTTTCATAGATGCACCTGGCGGAACTGGCAAAACTTTACTTATCAACTTGTACTTGAGAAAAGAAAATTGCACTCGCAACGGCCTCTTCAGGCATCGCTTCTACCCTGATGGCTGGCGGTCGGTCAGCCCATGCTACACTATCACTTCCAATTGACCTCATACGCAACGAGACGACAGTGTGCGGAATTAAAAAGAAACTGGAAAATGCGGAGGTACCGGTAATACTTGCACCAATTAATGCTAAAGTCGACGAAATCAATTTCACCATTCAAGAAATGATTTCAGCTGAATCGAAGTCATTTTACTCAATTGACAAGATGGTTGACGAAGAAGAGGCCGCCAGTTATCCAGTTGAGTTCTTAAATACGCTCAATCCAAGTGGCATATCACAACATAAAATCACACTCAAGATTGGAAGCTCCATTATGTTGTTAAGGAATTTGGATCCACCAAAACTATGCAATGGAACGCGTTTGGTTGTGAAGGCGATGAACACTTATATAATTGAGGCAACAATTTTGGTTGGACAATTTAAAAAGGAAAATGTGTTCATTCTCAGAATTGCAGTTATTTCCAATGATCTACCATTTCAATTCAAACGCCTTCAGTTCTCGAGTCATCTTGCGTTCGCTATAACGATCAACAAATCCCAAGGGCAGTCACTCAATGTGGTAGGAACTGATTTAAGGGAGGAATGCTTCAGTCATGGAGAATTCTACGTAGCAATGTCACGGGCGGAGACACCTAAAAACTTATATGTGCTGGCAGATGAAAATAAGTCAACAAAAAATATTGTTTATACACAGGTGTTGAAGGATTGACTTTGGTAAGTCTAATTGAAAATCATAGCATTTGGTTTTATTTAAGGCAACGATACTAAAAATAAACCTGGGCGAAGCCGGGTACGATACTAGTTATACCGGGTGATTTTTTTAACCTGATACACTCAAATATCTCGGAAAATAAGCACTCTACGAAAAAAATGGTAAGATCAAAATTTAATTATTCCACGGGGGAAATACAATAGTGTTAAAATTAGAACCCCCCTCCCACCTCCTTGTATGTGGGGTGGGGGGTAACTTTGAAACTAAGATAGGAACCCCTATTTTTTATTGCAGATTCGGATTCTACGGCTAAAAATACAATCATAGAATTTCACTGAAACATTTTTTTCGATTCATGATATATGGCGCTGTAATTGACGATTTTCAATTTTTTTGTATTTCTCCTACTAAGAACCTACGCAAACGATTCTGCAATACGTCTGCAATAAAAATACCATGGTTTCGTTGTAAATACACGAAGTTAGTCTTAAACAATTTGTATTTCTTAAATTTGCAATTATTGAAAAATGGCTTGTCATTATCGTAACCCAGGAACATGCGATTAAATCAGCTTTCAAATTAATGAAATTGTTTGAATTTTGTTTTAAAAATACCGATTCAGTCCGAAGATTATCAATACTACTTCAGAATGGTGTGTCTAACTATACAAGAGAAAATTGAAATGATTCTGGTTTATAGAGAAGCTGGCCGGAGTCTTGATAATGATGTAACTCTCTACGCTTTGCGTTTTCCGGATAGGATTCGGTCACGTTCGTCATTTCAGCGTACTGTCAAACAATTTATTACTGATGGAAGTGTTCAACCGAAAAAAAGGACTCGTCCAGCAACAGTCACCGAAGAAAATAATGAAATTGATGTATTGGCTGCAGTAGCTCATAATCCTCATATTAGTACACGAGAAATAGCTAGCGATTCCGGATTGGCCCAGACCAGTGTTTGGAAAATTTTAAAACGTCATAAGTATCATCCGTATCATGTGTCTTTACACCAAGATCTTCATGGCGTTGATTTGCAAAATCGAGTAACTTTTTGTCAGTGGGCACGTGAACAAATACAGCAAACCCCAAATTTTTTTCAATACGTATTGTTTTCCGACGAGTCGTCTTTTACAAACCATGGAACAGTTAATCGCCACGACATGCATTACTGGAGTGTTGAAAATCCGCACTGGCTTCGCCAAGTTGAACATCAGAGTCCTTGGACTGTCAATGTGTGGTGTGGAATAATGGGCAACAAACTCGTCGGCTGCCACATTATTGAAGGCAACTTGAATGTTCAAATGTACCGAGATATTTTAGAAAATGAACTGTCAACATTATTTGAAAAGTTGAGTTTAGCAGTGCGACGTAACATGTGGTTTCAACATGATGGTTGTCCCGCACACCTATCTCAAAGACCAAGTTTACAAACAAAAACCAACAACATGTGTGAATATGATTGAGGGAATCAGAAATGCTTGTGCTGAAATTCAAGCAGACACACTCCTCAGTTGTGCACAGTCATTTGAAATGCGGATTAATAAGTGCATTGAAGTCGAATGCCATCATTTTGAGCACTTAATTTAATTGAAAGATGATGAGGCAAGGGGACTGACGTAAATCACGTAAATCAAGCACCCTTTTCCCAATTATTTATTTATTTATTTATTTACCATACAGCATGTTTATGCAATTGGGTAAAAAAGTCTTAAATTACAGTATAATATAATAGGATATAATAAAATATATATGTAAAAATTTAAAAATTAAAGTACAACATTAAAACACTATCATAAAATATAAAATACGCTCTGAACAATGAGCATCAACACAACAATAAATTATCAATTTAAAGCGATAATGCGGAGATTGATTTTTTAAAAGCGTCACGCGAAATATTAAAATCGAACCACATTGATACACTATTCAAGTCGCGTTGTATACGCGCTACAGGATCAAAATACGCGTAGTTAGTGCACGCTGTCGGGATAAAAAGCAAACTACGTGGCCGTAACACACGTTGAGGAGTGTAAAAATTGAAAAGAGATAGCAGCTCTGGGCAATCGACCTTACCACAAAGTATATCACGCGCAAATGTGGCACTTGCACACTTACGCCTAGACGACAGTGACTGTATACCTAGAAGACAACATCTATCATGATATGGTAACAGTTTAAAATCACCCCTTCCTGTGGATGGCAATTTTCTTAGAGAAAACAATAAGAATTGCTTCTGGATGCCCTCTATTCTCTTAGTGTGAATATCGTAGAATGGAGACCATATAACGCTGGCATATTCGATATGCGACCTCACAAATGATGAATATAATGATTTGAATGTCAACAAATCATGAAAATCTCTCGAGTATCGCTTAATAAAACCCAACTTTGAGTAGGTCTTATTAATGATCGCATCAATATGGAAGTTGAACGTCGTGTCAAAGCTAAAAACCACCCCCAAATCATTGACTGAGACAACCCGTTTTAAAATCTTATTTGTAAGAAAATACTCAAAAACTAAAGGCTGCTTAGATTTAGATATTGTCATGACTTGGCATTTCTCCACATTAAGACACATTAAGTTTCGATCAGCCCAATCACAAAAACAATTCAAATCTTGTTGGAACTTAAATCTCTCCGCTTCGCACGATATGGTAGAATAAAATTTTATATCGTCCGCGAACAATAAACACTCAGCAAATTCCAATAATTTTGTGACATCATTGATAAAAAGCAGGAACAGCAATGGTCCCAAATGGCATCCTTGTGGTACACCAGAGAGAACCGTGAAGATATCGGAAGATATGTCATCAATTTTAACATACATTTTACGATTTTTCAAGTAAGAACTTAGCCAATTCAGCGGTATAAAGTCGCAATTGAGTTTGCTAAGCTTATCTAACAACAAACGGTGTTTTAGTTTATCGAAAGCCTTAGCAAAGTCTGTATAAACCACATCAACCTGTACTTTGGATGTTGCGGATTTTGTTATATAGCTCTGGAAAAGTGCCAGATTAGTGACAGTAGACCGGCCTGGAAAAAACCCATGCTGACGTGAGCTGATTAATTGTTTGCTATGGAAAAATAGAACCTCTTTAACCATACATTCAAACACCTTCGGGATGCAGGGCATTATTGCAATGCCCCTATAATTTGTTACGTCATTGCGTGATCCGTTTTTGTGTATCGGTGTAAGGAAAGCTAATTTCCACACCCAGAATTTACCCTGGCTTAAACTTTTATTAAATAGTAAATAAAGGGGAGCTGACAACCCAATAGCACAACACCTTAGCAATGCCGGCGGCAGTCCATCTGGTCCAGAGCACTTGGAGATATCGAGGTTAAGAAGCGCGCTTACGACATCTTGTTTGGAGAACGTGATGTTTGAGCTGTTTATGCTAGATGATGACCGTTGAGTATTATTGGTGTCTTTGACAAATACACTGCTAAAGTAATCCGCAAAAAAATTACAAATAGTAAAAGGATCATTCGACTTTTGTCCCTTGAATGACATAACTGATGGTATACCGTTAGTTTGATTCTTCATCTTTACGAATTTCCAAAACTTCTTTGGGTTACTCCTTAAATCATCCTCCAAACCAATAATATAATTATTGTATAAAAAACGGTTAAGACAATTGAATTGTTTCCTAAATAATTTAAACTGGGAATGGTGTAACAAAGAACCAGTACTCTTAAATTTAGTATGGGCTCTGTTACGCTGAACTTCGAGTTTTTTCAGATCTTTTGTGAACCATGGATCTTTACGAGCCAGCGACTGTTTCTTTTCCTTTTCAGGAACAAACTTATTGATACAGGAGTATAAAAATTCGTTGAATAAATGAACTGCATGGTCAACATTGATATTTGACAAAACATTGCCCCAATTAGCATCAGTTAAAAATTTATTCATTGAACTGACGTCCGCGCGAGGGTAGTCAAAAACCAAGATATTTTTAGTAAAGTTGAGATTGTCACAAAATTCGTACGATAAATCGATCGACATTGGAGTATGGAAAATACTTGTGTAGCCCGCAATATCGTCACAGGCCTCAATTTTATTCGTGCGCTTATTAGTGTAAAAACACAGATCCAAAAAGGTACCACGACTGTTAGGGATATTGTTTATTTGAGATGCACCAATATTAGCCATATAATCACAAACCAACGCAGAAGAGTCGTTAGTGTTGAACGGGATAAATATATTATCATCGTCACCGCCTAACTTCCAGAATAACTCTGGGAAATTAAAATCACCAAAAACCATAAGGTCAGTTCCCTCGTCCAAAAAAGGTAAAACATTGTTAGTGAAATTAGCTAAAATTTCGGTAATAACTGTCGGACCAGAGTTACATGGAACATACATAACACATATGATCAAATTATATGACGCCAATTTCAATTTAACTGCCAAAAATTCAAATTTTGGGTCAGATACCAAAAGTTCACATAACAAGTTTTTACGAACGGCGATCAGTACCCCCACCGCCTTTTAGATTTGCACCACAGCTGTATCGGTCCCGTCTGAAAACACAGAAGTCTGATGGAAAGAACTCAGATGAATTGAAATCTTTTGTCAGCCATGTTTCAGCTAGCAATATGATGTTGTAATTACACTCCAACACGCCAAGATAAAATGGTTTTGATTTCGAACGCATACCGCTATTCGAAATTTGCAAAATGAATAAATTGTTTAAGACTAACTTCGTGAATTTACAACGAAACCATGGTATTTTTAGTGCAGACGTATTGCAGAATCTTTTGCGTAGGTTGTCAGTAGGAGAAATAAATAAAAATTGAATAGCATCAATTACAGCGCCATCTATCATGAATGGAAAAAAATATTTTAGCCAAATCCTACGTATTTTTAGCCGTAGAATCCGAATCTGCAATAAAAAATAGGGGTCCCTATCTTAGTTTCAAAGTTACCCTCGGCCCCACCTACAAGGAGGGGGAAGGGCTACAAATTTTAACACTATTGTATTTCCCCCGCGACCACATGCGGTATCTGATACGTCGGTTGTTATACGAAATGGTTATCCAAAATCAGGATATTTCAATAAAGGGATTCCATTAACATTGTCTTCAGTATGTCAAATGATTCTTGGCATTTTAGTATGTCCATTCAAATTTAACGTTTTTACATAACAATTTTTTCAAAGGTTCTGCAATTTTTGCAAAGTTTTCTACAAATCGCCTATAATAATTGCGAAATGCAACAAATCCAACGTAAAATGCCACGATCTGAAATTTGATGTCCCAGGTAAGTTACTGGTGTTTGAAGAAATTTACATTTTTGGAGGTTTAAGCTTTTTAGGTTAAAATTCCTTAAACGTTCAAATACTTTTACTAAATTCAAATTATGGTCTCTTAATGTACAGTATGATCAAAAAGTACCGGGAATTTGTAAATAAAACAAGTTTGTGTTAATTTTCGGGCAAATTTATTTTATCTCCTTCAAAATAACATCCATCTGAAGCAACACACATGTGCCAACGCTTAACCCAATCATCCATGCATTTTCGGTAGGCCGAAACTGGGATGTTCTTCAGCTCCTTCGTCGCATTTCGTTTTATGGCTTCCAGAGATTCAAATCTTTTTCCACGAAGTGGTAATTTAAGTCGAGGGAAGAGAAAAAAGTCGCACGGAGCCATATCGGGTGAATACGGTGCCTGCTCAAGGATATTTACGCTGTGTTTGGTCAAAAAATCTGTCACAATACGCGCTTGGTGTGACGGCGCATTATCGTGGTGCAAAATCCAACTGTTGTCGGCCCACAAATCCGGCCATTTGCGGCGCACTGCATCTCTTAAAAGCTTTAAAACGCCAACGTAATACTCCTGTTGACCATTCCACCCGTAGGCAAGAACAGTTTTCTTCACAATTTCAACGTTTTCATCGGTATTCGATGTGGAAGGGCGTCCAGAACGAGGCAAGTCTTCAACCATTTCACGACCATTTTTAAACACTTTATACCATTCATATGCTCTGGTTTTTGATAGAGAGCAGACTCCCCAAAGGCTTTCTGCAACATTTTCAACGATTCAGCACAAGAAATTCCGTTCAAAACACAAAATTTCAAGCAAAATCTTTGCTCAATAAAATTGTTCATGTTAAAATGCGACAAAACACAAAAACTTGTCTATTATGAACAGCTGACAAACAAACACTAATCATCTGATCCCACTCAAGTTACACACAGATGTCAGTATAGGATCTACCAACTTAAAAAAAAAAAAAATCCGAATCGGTCGAGAGCGGTTCATTTAAATTACAAATTCCCGGTACTTTTTGATCATACTGTACATCTAAAAACAACTAAATCGTAGACATTCAAAAATGTAGCTTCTGGTGATAATCCGCTCGTTGCGCAATTGTAAGCGTTTGAAATGGTGTTGAGCTGAATTTGTAGAAAATGCAGAAAGTGCACCTCACGTGATCCAGGCAATTTCGATTTGGTGGAAACCGGCTTTTAAATCCAAAATTGAAAAAAATTTAGCACGGCCCAGTTGATCTAACATTTCGTCGATTCTTGGTAATGGGAATGTATCGGAAATGACTTTTTCATTAATTTTCTTAAAGTCCACAACCACTCTCCAATCCTTAATATCCTTACAGTTTTATCGACCATTAGTAATTTTAAATTATTATTTGATGAACACACATGAAGTTGAACTTTGATAAAGTTACATCTGGATAAATTGTTAAACGTGTAAAATTTTAATGTGTGTTGGGTAAAGAGTTAATTCTTGATGTTCCGGTTGAGGGCGAAAATTGTTTCCCGTTTCATTACCAATTTCAATCATATGTATGTTTGAACGATTTTGACGATAATTTTGATTATCTTGAAAATTATTGCTATTGGAATGAGACTGTTGACGATAAAACGTATGATTTCTATTTGGATTATTATAACCTTGATTAATGTGGTTGAAATTATTGTTGTTTATTGTTGCTTTTGATTTTCATAATTATAAAAATTTTGATTATTCGAATTAGTATTTCTAAAATTTTGGTAAAAATTGTAATTTTGTTGAAAGTTTGGTTGACGATAATTTGATTGACGATAATTTTGATTATTAAACAATCGCGGAATTGAACGATTTTGATTATGGTGAAAATTACCGCTGTTTTGATGAAAATTTGTATTACGATTATAATATGTGTTACGATTAGAATAACGATTAATTGTTGCTTCATGTGAAGTTCCTAAATTTGACTCAACTTCTATAACAAATTGAATTACATACTTCAGATAATGATTTAGGCTCTTTATAGATTAGGGACTTCCGATTTGATTGTTTTAAGTTCCTCTTCTTTCTTATTTTGCATTTTCAGTTTGATTAAATCAGCATAGTATATACTCTCCAGGTTTGTAGCGACGAAATCCGATAAACTTTTCTGTTGATTCAAACTTTGTAATTCCTCCATGTTTTTATGTTTTGAGATTTTGCTTGAAAAGCGATTTTTAATAACATTTTATATATTCCTCAAAAGACTTTGGGCTTGCCTCTATACTGATATTTGCCTTTACCTGTTGTAAAATTTTAACCTTCAAAAGAAAATTTAAAAATTTACCTTTGTCTGCCGCCTTTAGTTGACTATTGTAAAATTCGCATTTATCGATAAAGTCCTCTACACTTGTAGAACTACCTTTGAAATTTGGGATTAATGAGTTTGCTAATCTAAATTCAAATTATTCACATAGAGTTGAGCAAAATAAGCAGGACAAATACTGAAGGTACCATCACAAAACTATGTGCGGTTGAATTAGAAAGAATCTGCAAATTGTTAGATGTTCCAAAAATTAACAATCATTGTTCATCATTTTATCCACTGTCAAGTAACAAAAATAATGCCCCATCTGCTAAAAACTTACAAAGGTCAAGTATTATGAAGCTTCGAGCCGTTGGCATTAATTGTTCTCCGTCATTATGTTGTGGCCTTTCTCGGCGTATGGTACGAGCAATTGATCTATTCATCGGCATCTTTGCAGCTGCAGCAGACTAACACTAAACGGCCTCGTTTGAAATAAACTGTTGGGTACTACCAGCAACAGAATTCTGAGCAGGATTCCTCATGTTTTCCAAATGTTTTTGGGCTTCAGCTTTTGCTGCGTCTGCTGGGTGGTTGTGTTCCTCATTACAATTACTCCATATAATAGAATCACTACTTGCGTCTAAACGAGCCCGACATCTTGTTTTTTGATAAATAACAATGCCATTTTGATTTTTTTAATCCGTTGCCCCCAAAGTACAAGAAATATTCTTTATATAGGATGCGATTTCTTTTCTTTTCCGAAAAAACGTAATCGAAGTTCATTCTAGATGGTTTATTTTTAAAATAAATATTTAATTCACGGTGCACAATTCACTTTTCTAATTCACACTACTGCTTTTATGCAAAAAACTAATAAGGTATTATTTCAAAAAAATGCATTTGTTCCAAAACAATTGATTCAAATATTAATGTATGCTTAGTTTTAATTTTATTTTTCCAATTAAGAACAAAACGCTCGTTGTTTTCACCAGCATCTAAGACAATTCAGAAATGATATACAGTGGTACCCCGGTATACAACAACCTCGGTACACGACTAACTCGGTATACGACCTATTTAGCTGAGGAAATTTTGTTCGGTATACGACGCTTCGGTACACGACACGACCATATTTTCATACCACGTAAAATTCGGTTATTTTTATTTTTTATCATAAAAACTTAATGCGTGCATGCGCAGAAGTTATTTTTAAATTTTTTTTTGTTTTCATTTCTCTTCACAAAAAGGAAACCATAAAAAAAAATATCATTATTAGTTTATCACTATTAATCCTAAACGTCTTAACATATTATGTAGGTTTGTAAACAAAAACAAACACAAAAATATAACGGGATTATTTTCAAAAAAAAATGTGTTTGCTCTTTTCTCGTAAAGTTAGCGATAAATAGAGATTAAAAAAATGAGCATGCTTTTTTATGTCACGAATCACGATATCGTAAGCCCAAGTACTGTGAATTTTGCTGAGTAGAATTTAGAAGGCGAACAAATGTTACGATTGCTGAATGAGGAACCGTTTAATATAGCCAAAACTATATTAATAGCAGTTTTATACCCGGTGGCACACCAATAAATTGTTGTTTCTTTATTAACGGCCCAGGTGGTGCAGGAAAAACGTTTTTATATAAGGCTATTATACATATACTTCGTGGCAGACAACAAAATGTGTTAAGTGTTGCATGGACAGGTATTGCGGCTACTCTGCTACCCGGAGGTGTACATACATAACCTGTCACTTGGCATTCAATTTTCCCTTAGATATGATAAACAATAAATCATGCCGTTACTCATTAAAAAACAAAAATATTCTCACAACAACTGATATAATTATTTGGGATGAAGCTCCCATGGCTCCTGCAGAAGCTCTTGTAATGGTTGATCATGCATTGAGGGATTTGATGGCAAACGAACACCCATTTGGTGGAAAAATTATCCAGAGGTCAGATTGTGTTTAAATGTTTAAAAATGAGTTCGCTAAAGAGTCTTTTCAAAATATTTCAATCGAAAATAAATATGCGCGTCAGAGAGCAGGAAACTGAATACTGTTTCAGGGTATTAAACATGGGTGATCGAAGGCTTTCGATTATATCCAACGCCAAATCTGATACATCAATAGCTTTGCTAAACAATTGCATTTCAGATAATTTAACA
The DNA here is from genome assembly GCA_963556165.1 of Tipula helvola. Lineage (NCBI taxonomy): Eukaryota > Metazoa > Arthropoda > Insecta > Diptera > Tipulidae > Tipula > Tipula helvola. Next base: position 68,632,118 of record OY744483.1, read on the forward strand.
ATAGACATTTTTGATGACCAACATAAAATATCAGATTCTGAAAATTTTAGTAAACGCGCAATATTTTGTCCGACAAATAAACTGTCGCAAATGGTAAATTTAGAAGGCTTAGGTAAATTAGAAGGCGATGCAACATTATTAATCTACCTAGCCTACCTTTACATGAGACGGAATTAAAAGTAGGTGCCATTGTCATGTTACTTCGCAATCTATCCATATAGACAAAGGATTATGTAATGGAAAAAGGCTCCTAGTACGATCCTTAAGTGCCAATTTATTCAAGTAGAAGTTATTACTGGCGCAAATACGGGAAACATATATTTTTTACCAAGAATAACATTAGATATATCGTCAGATGTCAGCATTCCTTTCAATTTCAATCGACACCAATTTCCGATTAAATTAGCTTATGCGTTACAAAAGCATACATAACAAAGCTCAGGGTTAAACTTTTGATAAGGTTAGAATGTTTCTTCAAAAACCAGTTTTCACACGCGGCCAACTGTACGTTGTTTGCTCAAGGGTCAGCTCCATGGATTCCTTGAAATTACAAATTATTGATGGACTAAAGCAAGGGAAATGTGGTGCCCAGGCACTCACGGATAATATTGCGTATACTGAAATTTTATAAATAAAAATATATTAAACCTTTGTTAGTAACTCAAACACACCAAAATTTCAAACGTTATCCGACTTAAGCTTAATACATAAATAAGTGAACCGCGAAAGGGTTAGTTAGGAGTGCTTTAGCCCTGAAATCGATTGTGGTTGATGTTTGTTATCATCTGCAGCACCTAAAAATATAAGAAAACCACAAGAATAGTTTGGGACATAATTACTTACAACTTTCCAGCGATAACGAAAATCAACATCTTTGATGGTCAAGCATAGAAGTAATTTTTGATTGTTTTATTTTTTCACGTTTTGACACTTGGTTATTTGCTATGATCACTAGTACCAATCTTAAAATGAATTGTAAATAATTATAGCAAAACAAGTATACCAACTTGATTATAACAGTTAAATATGTAAAATCATAGATGGCGGTATAATTAGCTTGTATAACACTTTTTTTTGTATAAAAGGCCGTTCAATAATATGTAAAATTCATTATAGAAAGAGATATTGTAAAGTTAACAATAATAAAAAATAAATAAAATATAAAATTGTGAAGATAGAGTGTTCTTTATTTAATAAAACTGCGAGTATAAAGAAGCCCCCTTCAACTACGCGAACATTGGTCCTTCGAGCCGGATCTCCAAAAATATTACACGGCGATTTTGGATTTCCGGCAAAAGTTTAATTTTTTTTTTTTTTTGCGAACTATTAGCGTCATTTTGGCATATTTGGTGTCAAAGGCAAATATTTCTGATTGAATAATTTAATTGTGCCTATTTGCTTTCCATTTTTGATTTTAATACGTTTAATCAAAATCCAATGTCTACCGCAAGAGCGCTTAAGCGCATTCAAACTCGGTGCGAGGATATTAAAACAGCTGCCGCGAAATTCAGCCAAGACACGATATTGGAAGAGATCGAAACTAATATTAAATTATTCGAGGACGAATGGCAGGAGTACCGTGAGCTGGAAAAGCTTATTGATGAGTCGAATAAATATGAAGCGCAACCAAACTCTTTAGAAGCGTTATTTTTTAAGCTTAAGCAAGTGTTGGTGCGAGCTAGAAAGGAGCGGGGAGCTGAAACATCTAAGCATTTTCATAATGCTCCTGTGGATGAGCTAATGGCCAATCAAAAATCGTTTCTGCAAGAAGTTTCGGTTTTAAATAAAAGAGAAAGTGAAGTTAGGCTTCCTAGAATTAACATTCCTACCTTTTCTGGAAAGTATTCTGAATTTCCCTCTTTTAAAGATCTTTTTGAAGCCTCAATCGACAATAATGCTAAAATATTGACGGTACATAAATTTCAATACCTAAAAGGTCTTTTAACTGGTGAAGCTGCCGCATTAGTTCGGCATATTGCCGTAACTGAAGCAAATTACATTGAGGCATGGGATAAAATAAAGCAGAGGTATGACAAAAAGAGGCTTGTGATTTCTACGCTGATTCAGCAATTTGTAGATCAACCAGCAATCTCCAAATTATCAGCGAAAGCCCTTCATCAGATGTCTGATTTATCCGATGAAGTTTTAAGAGGATTAAAGGTATTAGGTGCCGAAGCAGAGAGAAGAGATCCATGGCTAATCCACATTTTGGTGAATAAATTGGACGGGGTTACTAAACAAGCTTGGGCAACTGAGACTGCTGAGGAGGATTTTCCCTCTTTGGAAAGGTTTTTCAGATTCTTGAACAGACGAAGTGATTCTTTGGATACGGTCGACTCAAATAAATTGGCACAACCAGCGAATAATCGTGTTAAAAGCCTTCATTCCGCTCCAATAGAACTAATGTGCGTCAATTGCTCTAAAGACCACTATCTTAGCAAATGTGACCAGTTCCTTTCGTTAAGCATACATGAGAGGAGGGGTTTTGTGTCGGATAAAAAGTTATGTTTTAACTGTCTATCTCCAACCCACCAGGCAGGTATATGCAGATCAAAATTCAGATGCGGTAAATGCCATAGGAAGCACCATTTGACTTTACACCCAGAAGATGTGCAGCCAACAGAATCAAATGAAACCTTAAACGGCAACGCAATAAATATTTCTGAGGTGAATGTTATCAATAAGGTCCAAAATCACAACGCTATTTTACCGAGTTTTCAATCATTACTTCCAACGGCGATAGTTCAAGTTGCGGATCGATTCGGGAATTTGCTAAAATGTCGAGTATTGCTCGACTCCGGATCACAGGCATCATTTATAACAGAGGCATGCATGCAGCGATTGAAACTCCCTAGATCAAGGGCCAACATTTTAATATCTGGATTAACATCAGGAAAAATAGCTACCAGAGGAGCAGCTTCAGTTAATGTACATTCACTGCACAATTCAGAAGATGAAATTATAATAGATGCCCTGATAATCAATCAACTGCCCACTAAGCTACCTAGTTTTGATTTCAAGTTGCAAGATTGCAGTTTTTTAAATAATTTGAAACTAGCTGATCCTGATTATAACAAAGTTGGGCCAGTTGATATTTTAATCGGAGCCGATAGATTCTTTCATGTTATCAGGAATGGGCGAGTCACTGATCTGGATGGCGCTTTAATTACTCAAAATACAATTTTTGGTTGGGTTGTTTCTGGGATAACAGACAGTAGCAACATCGAGAGAAGCGAGATAGTTCATACCAATGTTTGCACTTTTAATCTTCATTTGGATGTCGACATTGATACCACCCTGAAACGGTTTTTCGAGCAAGAAGAAATTCCAAGTCCCAAGATGTTGAGCCCAGAGGAAGCTGAGTGCGAGGAACATTACAGGTTAACACACAAGCGAACCAAAGAAGGAAGATATATAGTGGAGATTCCGTTTAAAAAAAACAGCAGGTCTGCTTGGTAATTCAGTGAACGCAGCCAAACGGAGATTTCTAGCATTGGAAAGGAAGTTAGCAAGCAAATCCTTCGATCAGAGAAAAATACACCAAGGTCGTAAACGAATATCTAAATTTGGGATATTTACAGCCGATTAAAACTGGCGAAAGCTTTGAAGATTCCAAATGTTTTTATTTACCGCATCATTGTGTATTCAAGGCCTCCAGCGAGACCACTAAGTTAAGAGTGGTGTTCGACGGATCTGCGAAATCGTCGACTGGAGTTTCTCTTAATGAAACCATGGTGGTGGGGCCAACAATTCAGCCCACACTATGGTCTATTTTAATGAGATTTAGATATTACAAGGTAGCATTGATCGGCGACATTGAGAAAATGTACAACCAAGTTGCAGTTGCTGAGCCAGATACGAATTTTCAACGCATGCTTTGGAGAAGTGAACCATCAAATGAACTCAAGCATTACAAGCTTAGCAGAGTCACTTTCGGTTTAGCTAGTTCATCATTTTTAGCGATACGGACCTTACAGCAAGTAGGTTACGATAACCAGCAAGACCATCCAAACATCGTTTCGCATATACTGGAAGATTTTTACGTTGATGATTTCATCTCAGGAGCAGATACGATGGAGGAAGCTCAACATCTGCAAAAGGAGATTATTCATGTATTGCGAACAGGAGGATTTCATATACGAAAGTGGAAGTCAAATCTATCTGACATTATGGCGATCGAAGATATAGATCCGATTTCAAGATTTCAGAGCCCTATCGAAGCAAAAATATTAGGACTTCAATGGAACGCCACTGAGGACGCTTTTTCATTTAGACTGGTTTTGGATGATGACAAAAGAACCACGAAACGTCAAATCATATCTGAATACTCAAGAGTTTTTGATCCTTTGGGTTGGTTGTCTCCATCGATCATCCTGATGAAAATAGTGTTTCAAAATCTGTGGCTAATGAAGTTGGGCTGGGATGATGAAGTACCAGGCGAGATTTCCAAAATTTACAAAAAAATCCGAGATGAGTTAAAGCTACTGGAAAACTTAAAAATCAAACGAGTTATTCCGCAAACCGAGCAAATTGAGATACACGGTTTTTCGGATGCAAGCGAAAAGGCGTACGGTGCAGTGGTATATTGTAGAACTATTGATGAGAATGGCGTAGTAAACGTGAGTTAATGGCTTCCTAGACTAGAGTTGTGTGGAGCATACTTAGTTACCAAACTTCTGATGCTGGTGAAAGAGACTATTAAACGACCTGTTAAATGTTATGTGTGGACAGACTCCACTAACGTGTTAATGTGGCTATCATCCCATCCAGCTAGATGGAAAACATTTGTGGCAAATCGTACTTCAGAGATCCTTAATGAAATACCGCGAAATTATTGGAATCACGTACGATCAGAACAGAACCCAGCCGATTACGCATCAAGAGGAGTACTTCCATCAAAATTGGTGAATTTAGCTCAATGGTGGAATGGTCCAGAATGGTTGCAAAAGCCTGATATTGTTTATGCACCAAATAAAGAAGATATCAACGAGGTAGAGTATCTGGTAGAAGAACGAAAAGCAAAACTATTTGGATTTAATACACATCAAGAAGACGACGTAATAAGTCATTTGATGCAACAAACGTCAGCATACACCAAGATGACTCGAATTTTGGCTTACGTTTCTAGATTTCTAAAAAATGCGAGATTGTCCAAGAGGGAGAGAAATTTAAGTTTCCTAGCAGTCGAGGAGCTTCAAAATGCCAGAAATGCCATCATTAAATACGTGCAACAAGAATCGTTTGCAAGCGAAATTAGTTGCCTTCGCTGGAAGGTTGAAATTGGCAAAAGCAGTGATATTGTCTCATTGGCACCATTTATCGACGCAAACGGAATATTAAGGGTTGGCGGTAGGCTGAGGCACTCGAATTATCCATACGATTATAAGCATCCAATGATTTTACCAAAGGGCCATGTATTTAGTCGCGTTATTGTAGAATACATGCACAAGCAAAATCTGCATCCAGGTCCATCATTAACGTTCCACTTAACCAGGCAGCAATTCTGGATAGTTGGAGGAAGAAGTATCATACGAAATATTGTTAAAAAGTGCATCATATGTTTCAAAAGCAATGCGAGGGCTTCCAAGCAGCTGATGGGAGATCTACCGATAGCGAGACTGAAATCAGCGAGGCCATTTGCATCATGTGGTGTGGATTATGCGGGGCCAATCCAGCTAGCGTCTAAAAGAGGGAGAGGCGCTAAATTGATAAAGGGTTATATCGCCATATTTGTCTGTATGGCGACAAAGGCTGTCCATATAGAAGCTGTGAGCGACCTGTCAACTGATGCCTTTATTGCCGCTTTGAAAAGATTTGTTTCGAGAAGAGGAGCACCCGCTCATATTTACAGCGATAACGGTTCGAATTTCATTGGAGCAAAACGACAGATGAATGAGGTATACGAAACAATTTCTAGTAATAACCATAATTGTCTCGTTGCAGAATATTTGTCTAAATCAGAGATACAATGGCATTTAAATCCACCTGCTTCACCACATTTTGGAGGCTTATGGGAGGCAGCCGTCAAATGCGTCAAGACGCATCTTATCAGGTGTACATCTAATACTCACCTAATTTTTGAAGAGATGACTACCTTATTGAGTCAAATCGAGGCAATTTTGAATTCTAGGCCACTTTATGCAACTGTAGATGACGACGTGTTTGAAGTTTTAACCCCAGCGCATTTTTTAATTGGCTCTTCGAATTTTTACTTGCCAGAAGAAGAAATAAATGAAGAAATACGTGCAGGTAGATTTACAAGATGGCAATTTGTGCAACAACGCGTTCAGTCGTTTTGGAGAAAATTCAGCACAGAATATGTTCACAATCTGCAACAAAGAGCAAAGTGGCGCAAAGTACAGGAAAATTTTAACATCGGCGATGTTGTTTTGATAAAAGAGGATAATTTGCCCTCTTACAAATGGGCGCTAGGCAAAATTATTCAGTTACATCCTGGTGATCGGGGAATTGTTCGAGTCGTAACGCTAAAAACATCAAAATCAACTTTCAAGCGACCCATTGTCAAACTATGTAAGCTGCCAGCACAGGATAACAGTTAACGATGTTGATCGTTAACGGGGCGGAGAATGTTTGTTATCATCTGCAGCACCTAAAAATATAAGAAAACCACAAGAATAGTTTGGGACATAATTACTTACAACTTTCCAGCGATAACGAAAATCAACATCTTTGATGGTCAAGCATAGAAGTAATTTTTGATTGTTTTATTTTTTCACGTTTTGACACTTGGTTATTTGCTATGATCACTAGTACCAATCTTAAAATGAATTGTAAATAATTATAGCAAAACAAGTATACCAACTTGATTATAACAGTTAAATATGTAAAATCATAGATGGCGGTATAATTAGCTTGTATAACACTTTTTTTTGTATAAAAGGCCGTTCAATAATATGTAAAATTCATTATAGAAAGAGATATTGTAAAGTAAGTTACAATAATAAAAAATAAATAAAATATAAAATTATGAAGATAGGGTGTTCTTTATTTAATAAAACTGCGAGTATAAAGAAGCCCCCTTCAACTACGCGAACAGTTGAGATAAAACAAACAAACAGTTTTTTTTAAATTCTTTATGGGGGGCGAGTAGCAAAGAGAGCAGAGACGTAACAACTTCAACAACGATGTCAAGCAACAGCTACTACGGTTAGTACAAATTTGGGTGACCGCTTGAGAACATGAAGATCGAACGAAATCTCGCCCCTCCCACCGCCCAACCGCCGAGCAAAAAAATTATGCAGACACAAATAATTAATTAAATTAAGTCTTTTCAGATCTGGAGGTTACAACCAAAAGACGGGCGCTGTTTATTGTGCTTGTCTTGTGACTAACAAGTGTCAAAAAAAAATACTAACAAATTTACTAACTATCGACTACTTAGGTGTCTGGAACCCGGGTTGAGTCTTTAATGCTAGCTAACATACCTTTCCTTTCCTTCGATCTTCTGCGTATCCGGAAAACTTGCCTTAGGTAATCAATCAAAAAAAAATATTTAACCTTTGTAGAGAATTAAAAAAAAAACTTTTTGTTTGTTTTATCTCAACCACAATCGATTTCAGGGCTAAAGCACTCCTAACCCTTTCGCGGTTCACTTATTTATGTATTAAGCTTAAGTCGGATAACGTTTGAAATTTTGGTGCGTTGGAGTAACTGTGTGTTTCCGGCACCATAGGTGGCCACAGGCACCTAGTATAAGTAAAATATCGGTAACTTGTTTATTTATGTTATTATCGGAAGTTTCAAGACAACAATAATAATTTTAGATGAGCTCGCCACATTATTAGAACGTTGCAAAATTTCCTCTATGTTGTTCAAACAATACGATACTCTTGGCAAGCACTCCTCCAAGGTTGTCACTCTAGCCAGAGTTAACTTATTGGTTTCATCCAATAAACGGTTAACCGTTGATGTAAAATCGTCATATTTTTGACACAGGAATTGTAAACGTCATTATTGTTTACCAAATCAATTTGTGATATTATTCTGGAACTGAAAAATTGGTTTTGCCATTGATTACAACAACATCAATTTTCCAATTTACTGGAACTATTAATGTTTTTAAAAGATCTTTAAAAGATCTTTTATGTCGCAGTGCGAGGTGGCTTAACGTCCACATGGCCCTTCCGCATCGGAAATCCGAATTTATTCAAGAAAGAAAGAATTTATCCATCCCCTATATCCAAGACTTTTATATTCGTGGTGGAAATCGCAAGTTTTGGTTTTCTCTTTGGTTGTCGCCTCAACTACAAGCTCCCCACGTTGAAAACCAAAATACTTACCGCCACTTGGTACGCAAATAACGATTCCTTGCCGTGTTCACGGATTTTAACAAATATTATAAAATAAACTTGTTTTAATATCGCTTAGTTATCTGAATAGTTTTAGGACAAATATCTGCATTCCTTTCATGTGAAAAAGACACGTAACAAAACAACACACTTTACCATGACAGATTTTAAATATTTTAAATTTTTTTTTTTCGATACAATTATGGTTTGCATTTACACTTCAAATTAGCAAATAAATTGTTTAGCCGTGCGCATACCACGATCTATAAATTCTAATTAACACTCTGGTATACATAAAGCATATAGTGAAAGTTGAAATGCTGAAAATCATAAAAAAGCGGCAAACAAATATTTTGTTGTTTTTCTGAGTTTTTTTTTGTGATGCTGCCGCAAATAATATACTCGTAATAACTTATCGCATATTTATTAGGTAGGTATATTATTTATTATTATGTTTGACTTATACAAGACTATACAAAAGTGACATTCTTGCGGAGACGACAAAATATTAACAAATACATTCACAGCAAATAAATTACACAACATTAAAAATATTGTGTGTACGCTGTGTGATCAAAATAACAATATTCATTTAAGAACAAGTGTTTTAAGACGGCATGCATATATATAGTTGTTGTTGTTGTCGCTGACTTTTATTTTTTATGTCTTTCCACTCCCATAAGTCAAGTAAGAAGTAGTAGTAAATTTTAGGCAGTTCAATTAACTCCGCACTGCGCTTCACTCTCCAAACAAAAACAACACAAAAATATCAATTATAACTTTGTGACATTTCGATCGCCAAATTTCCAAATTAGTAATACAATGCAGTGTTAATACATCCGGCAAAAAGCTTCTGCACTAAAAAACATAAATTCCGAAAAGTTTTAATTTTTTTTTTGTCGTTTTCGGTGTTGTTATTGTTGTTGTTGTTTTGATAAAACAAACCTTCTGTTCATGTCATGATGATGTATATATGTGTATACGCGAAAAAAATCCACGTTTTTAAAACGACGTTATACAAAAAATATAATAAGACATAAAAAAAAAATTTTAAAAAACTACCGCCTCTTCAAAAACATAAGGCGGAGCCAATCTTCTTACCGTTTACCAACTTGACTATACGTATATATGAGAAGAATATTTTATGTGTATAAACAAAGCTATAATTAAGAGGCGCGGAATAAGCTCCGCTCAACAGTAAACAGCTATTGTTTTGATTTTTTTCTTGCAGATTTTTTTTTTTTTTTTTTGTTTGATCATCGTTCGTTTGTTGTTGATGGCATTTGAAGTACAACAACAAAATTCCACTTTAATAATATATGTTATATAAGGCGTACCATATTGATGTACGCTCATTGCGAGCGCAAGTAATAAAAAGCAATTAGGCATTATAACAATAAAATTGTAATTTTTATGTTAATTTGGTATTAATAATTGTAAATCCATTTGTTTATCATCTGTTTGTTTGTGTACACTTGTATATAGGTACGTACAGAGAGTCAAATTTCACGCAATTAATTTAAAAGAAAATCAATTTTACAAAGATGTTGAACTTGCGCGTGTTGAATTTATTCGTATATATACAATTTTTAAAAAGGTATATTCTTCACGAAAATTAATTATACTTCGTAAGTCATGTTTAATTCTTGGGAAAAGAATTCATTAAAAATGTGAATATTATATGCCAAGTAATAATATTCGGCAATAAAAAATGTTGGGACAAAGTGTTGACAGCTGATGTTGTTTTCGGAAAATAAAATTGATGAGAGGTATGATCGTTTAAACGGTTTTCTTAATTTGCGGTTAATTAAATGTTTTTATTACAGTCCCTCCCATAGTGCGCGAGTATTATATTTCAAATATTGCGGAGGGCTTCTTTTTCAAAGGCTTTATTTTTCACTTAATACAAGGTTTTTTGGTTTGGTGTGAGATGTCACGCATGCTTTTTCACAAAAACGATATTGGTTCCTTCAACATTTGTATATTGTAATTAAAATATTCATAATCAAATTAATGAATGATGATTAGTCTTTCGTTTCGTGAAGAACATTAAATTGGCGCAGTGGATTACGGGAGGAGGCATTGCAACGCTGTTTTCTAGCGGAAGACAATTTTACATTGCAGCGAAGGTCATCAATAAAGCTTCTACTGCCAAATCAGCTAACAAAAATTTGTTAGAAATACATTATTCGGACCAAGTTGAGTACATCACAAAACATCATCAACGTCCAAAACAACAAAATTTTAAATATCGACAAAACAATCGGCATGGCTGTAACGCGTGTGGAGGTCCAAATTTCAGCAGGTGAATATGTAGTTTGTTTCGCAGATCGTACTTTGTCGAGTTTCCGTTGGCTGCATTGACAATCATTAAAAAAAAAAATTCTCAAAACTTTCATTACGAATAAATATCTTAGCGGTAACATATTCATATATTGAAAAAGAGACCATGACTCAGCAAACCTTGGTTTGTTACTGATTACGACAACTTCGAGTCAACCAGTGAAAAATACACCCTCTTCAAGACAGTAATAGAACATACTAAACGAAGTTTATACATTTAATGTATTGCCAATACCATATAGTTCCGTAAGTTATCAATGTGGTGCTTCCAACTCATGGTGTTATCTATGGTTAGTCCAAAATATTTAAATTTTTGAATACATTCAATTTTACAGCAGTTTCTCGTTAAAATAGATGCAACAGATATTCTTTCATCGAGGCCTTTGTATAAAAAGTTTGAGAATTCCAATAACGCATTTTCCGTACCTTTAAATTTTCTGAAACCAAACTGCATTTTATGTAAAAAATTTGTATGATTCAAGAAACTCGTGATCCTTAAATAAGCTAATTTCTCTATTATTTTTGCAAAAACTGATAGTAAGGAAATTGGCCGATTGTTTGAGTTTAGTTGGAAAAAATCCAGAACTAAAACTACAATTTATTATATAGGATAAGACATCAACAATATAAATTCCAATTTTCTTAATCATCAAAGAACTACTACAACTATCATTTCCAATCGAACTTGTGGATTTAAGTGAAGCAATACCATATAAGATTTCTAATGGGAATGTGTCATGAAAAACTTACGATCTTGATTCAGAATTGTTGCAAATTAGTTCCTTATAAACCTCAACATTGTCATTCGCAATTGCTTTTAAATCCTGAACCACTCTTACAAAATAATTATTACATAATTCAGCCATTTCAAGCTCGTCAGAAATTTGCTGCTTATCAACCACAATTGAATCAATTCCTGTTCATTTCCTACCATTTCCTAAAAGCTCATCAACTAATATCCAACTTTTTTTACCATCATTATCCGCATTATTAAATTTAGTCTGATAGTATTCAGTTTTTGCAACATTAACTTCTGTTAATTGGTTTTTAGATCTAAATTACTGGGAGATTTAGCTAATTTTTTCGATAATTTATTTTTAAATTTAATCTTACGGCATAACTTTTCAGTAATCCACACACTCAGAGAAATAACACACCATGAAATTAATTGAACGCGTAGTAAAATCAAATAAATTACTTATTCTTTTTAATTTGAAAATTCCCTTTTGATTTACTATGAAAATCCCTTTATTTAAAATATTAAAAACAAATCTTATTGATTTTAAAAAGTTTCGTTTTGAATTAATATCGTAATTCCATAATTTGATTACGTAAGATAAAATAAATTAAATCAATATAGATTCGTATTTAAATATACGTTGAAAATTTTTGACCAACATAATTCAAATTAGAAATGACATTAATTGTACATTGTTTTAATTTGAAGAGTAACTGTACATATTGCACCAGATCAAATTTTTTATTCTCCATTTTCAATATTCGTCTAGTGAGAGTTGTCAGTGAAAGATTTTTTATTTTTTTAAAATAAGGTAATTTACATTTTTGTGATAAAAAGTGAAGTGTTTATTTAATTATAAATAAAAGTTAATTTAATCAATTCATTAAATAATATTATGGATATAGTGAATTTAAATGAATCGGATTCCCAAAATAACGAGGAAGTTGTCGATTCATTATCAACATCACCACATGTTTCGCAAAATGATGTGTATTTTAACGGTGAAATATATCAAATAATAAATGACAACGAAACACAGTTAACAAATTTGGGTGATGTACATGTTGAAATTGTGGAAGGTGAAAGTGCAATTAATAATGAAATTTCAAAAAATGTATGCATTGAAGATCAAATTAATTTAGAAAAAGTTTTGCAAGAGTTTGAACTTTCTGAAATTTTACCCGATTTAAGAGGTAAGTGTAGTTCAGTAATTAATAGTTCAAATTTGATTAAGTGGCATTATCATTACAAAAACATGAGTTTCCTATATGGATGATTTGATTTCGTATTGCTGGGTTTTTAATTATTTCGATAATTAGTCCGAAACGAAAATAATCTAAAATCGATTTTTAATTATCTTTGTAAATCGATAAGGGTTTTCTGATAAAAGTAAGGTTAGAATAAAAAATTGTAATTTTATAAATATATTACCGTTGCGTTAAGTCTATAAAACATTTGATGTTATAAATCCTATTACTATAATTTTAATTACAGTGATCTAATCATAATTAGTTTTATAATTTGACACCTAAAGAATATCATTCTTAACCATATTCAGTGTGGTCCAACGAAAACGAAGCATACTGGCCAATTCGAAAACCTACCGGCTTACCTTAAAAAAGACAAAACACCCCAATGTTGTCGGATAAAGTTGGCGTACCCACGTAACGTATGTGGTACATTCAGTCTCTAATCCTCATACGGAATAAGAGATTGAAAGAGTGATACATCATTTGGATATTTCGTTTTGAAAGAGAAACCCTGCATTATATAAATCAATTTTGCTTTATTTTCGGACTGTTATGACTGTTTTATAAGCATTTGTGTGGATAATACCGGCCCAAAATAAATACTTGATATTGGTACTTAAAATCTAAAAAATTTCTTTTTATATTTAGAATCAAACGTCACATACCGAAGTCTTCAATATCTATCAAGCGAAGATATAAAAGAAATTATTAAGAACATTCCGTTACGTGCAGAATTTCGGTATAAATTATTCCACTGGCGGAAACAGAAGGTATATTTTTCAGTAATAATAATTGCTTCGAACATTTTCAAAATAACTGCCTTTTCAGTTCGGTTTGGATGACAGCACTTTAACAGTTTCGTCAAAAGTAGGTGATTGGCTTAATGGCACTTCCAATGGAGAAAATCACCAAGCTTCATCAAGCTCAGCAAATATTCTTTTACATACCAACGTAAAACAACAGGTAATTAATTTGTATAATATAAATACATAATTCTAATGTACGAGTATGTGATGATAACAAAATTAACATTTGCAATGAGAGCTAATGAAATAAATATGAAATTTTTTAAATTAATAATAATGTTATTATTTTATTGTATATTTCAGACGGTGCTGGAATTATTAAACGAAACGACCAAAGGAAAATTTCTCATTAAAAGATATCAAGATCAAAGAAAATTAACTAACAGTGATCGCGATGAACTTATTCTAATTATATTAGAGGGCATCTTGGCAACAAATAAAGTGCTAAAGCCTTACGATTTTCCGACTATCGTGAATCAAATTTTGGATGCGTTTCCATCCGAACTAAATACAAAAGTATATTAAATATATCTTTGAAATCTAACTCAATTTTGATTCATTATTTATTTATTTTCAATTAAATTTATAAACAGGATTATTATTATTACGTACCACGAAAAAATAAAAAAAATCCTACCGGAAAACTTTATCAAAAATATTCTAATATACGATCAAAAAAAAGACGATTAACTCATAATAGTGGCGGTATGCAAGAATTACCAGAAGAAGCAGAAGAAAGTCTCGTGGAAGTCGACGAATCGATTGCCATTGCCTTTAAAACGGTCTTAAATAGAGATAGTTCCAATTGGGAAGAAATTAAAGATAGATGGTTGAAAACATTCAGTCTTCGTCAAAAAGAGCTTAAAACATTATCAAACATTGAGTTCTTTACTGCTTGGTCGAAGTTTAGTGATAGCAGAGCCCCCGAACTAGTAAGTTATAGATCGAAATTGATTTTAAAATTTTGTATCCTATGAGATCATTGTGTTTATTTTCTAAGTGGGAACATTTTAAAACTAAAATTGCAACGTTTTATGAAATAAACATCAACAACGGAAGATGTAAGCAGTTATTTAAACTCGCAAAAACTACTACAGACAAAAGTACATATACTATTTTTCTAAAAACATTTTAAAATATTTTCTATAATAGTAATATTATTTCAGACACAGAAGACTATTTACTCACATCTTTATTAAATTCAGTATTATTGCCGATTGCGCGATTTAAGGACCGAAGTGGTAGGAATAAACGTAAAGCGACAATTGCGACGCACAGGAGTGTTTTATTGTACGTTTAGAATGCATAAACGACTATAAAATTAAAATTTCAGAGCTTACCGACAAGTACTACAACATTGGATTGTCGAATCAACCATTTATCATAGTTGAAGGTAGCGAAAAATTGTTAAACAAATTTTATGTTTATTTCGATAACACAATCTATAAATTATCATCCTTTATTGAAAGTTTAGACATTTGTTTTAAAATCTTTCAAATATTATCGTTGCAATATCCACAAGCTTGTCAGTATCCATGGACTTTCATCCAAAAATATTTTTTTAATATTGAAACCAAATTTGATGTTAATACGCCAAATTTGACTTCGCTTCTATCTCATATGGCTGGCAACTCAAATTAAAATTTAAAAATATAAATAAAAATAAATAAAATTTAAAATGTATATATGCTTCAAGTGCCCAAAACTATTTTCATCAACTATAAATTTGATCCGACATTATAAACATGATCATTTAATTTCAGGCAAACTACTTGAAATAAAATGTAAACAAAATGATTGCAATCAGATATTTTCCAACTTCCAACATTTTCGTTCTCATTTGGAGAAAATCCATAGTTTTGATATTAACATTAAAATAGATGTACCTGTACTTTCATCAAATCATACATTTTTAGAGCAACAACCTCAAACTAAAATTGAACAATCGGTGCCTTCTAGTTCTAAAGATGTTACGATGTTAATTCAAGAAACCATTCGCGCGCTTAAAAAAAATGCTCTAAGTTTGCCTTTAAACCTCTATACAAATAATTCAATGTCTAGAAAACAAGTGTTAGAAATTCAAAGTTTAATAAAAAATCTACTTACAAATGTCTCTATTGCAATAAAAAATTCAATAAAAGAAAATGATATTGTGAAAGAAAACGAAAATGATTTGGATTGCATATTAAGTTTTTGCGAGCATCCATTCCAAGAAATACAGTCAGAACATCGCCTTTTTAAAGTTTTAAAAGATTTAAATTTGTATGAACATCATAGGACTTATGTTATAAGAGTAAGCGAAACAATTAACTTAGGCAATCCAATATTAGCTTCTAAATCTATTAGTATCCAAATAATGCCGTTAGTTTTTCAATTTAAGGCTTTATTTGAGCTACCGAATATATTAGATATTACATTGAAAAACACTAACCAAAATATGTTAAATGTTCAAAACATCACAAATTTTGGTTTAGGAGACATTTTTAAACTGAAACAACAAAAATTAAAAACATCATTAGTTCTACCCTATGTCCTTTATTCTGATGATTTTCAGATTAATAATCCGTTAGGTAGCCACACTTCATCGATTTGTGGTTTTTATTATCAATTTCCTACAATGCCACAGTATTTGTTATCTAGACTCGAGTACATTTTTCATGCAGCATTTATTTCATCCGCTGATTAAAAAAAGTGTGGTAACCAAAATGCTTTGTATCATTTAGTTGAACAACTTAAAATTTTAGAGAATGGAATTGACATTAATACTTCTTTTGGAGTACGTAAAGTTCATTTTATTTTAGGAGTGGTACTTGGTGACAACTTGGGTGTCAACAGCGTGCTAGGTTTTGTTCAATCTTTTAATGTGAAATGTTTTTGCCGGGTTTGTACTACAGTTGCATTTTTGACACCCTTACCTATTTTAATGTTTACGAAAATACCTATTTTGATATTATGCATGATATTTATGAGGGTGTTTGCATTTATGACGTTTGTAATATTTTACAGGCTTTGATAAATGAACGTATAATCTCTTTGGATGTAATTAATAACAGGAAAGGACTATTTACTTTTGGAGAAAAGGAGGTTGGAAATGTATCGCCTCCTTTGGATTTCAATAGAATAAAATCCTATAATTTGAAAATGACTGCCAGTGAAATTATGAACTTTGCACATTTTTTACCATTGATGATTGGTGATTCAATACCAGTAGGTAATAAGCACTGTTAATTATTTACTATTCTTTCACAAATTATTGATTTTCTACAACGGTCAAGTTACAGTTTAACCGATTTAGAATTTTTGAGCGATTTAGTCAGTAAACATCATTCATTGTATATTAAGCTTTATGGACCAACTTTAAAGGCTAAACATCACTTTTTAGTCCATTATACCATAGCAATAAAAAAATGTGGACCATTGAAGTATCTCTGGGCAATGTGATTCGAAGCTAAGCACAAACAATCAAAAAAGTATATGAATAGTATCACATCTCGTTTAAACCCCTCATGTTCGTTAGCTATAAAATCTGGATTGAAATTTTCAAAATTCTTAGTACAAAATGAAAACGGTTTTGAAGAATTACTTGATACTAAAAATTTTGAATTTAAAAATTTAATAAACGAAGTTTTTTTTACACAAATTTTACAAATTCCAAATATTAATTATAATTGGGTACAAATAAACAATGATTCTATAAATTATAAAGGTAGTGATTATAAAATAAATTATTATTTAGCAAAATATGAGAAGTCGCACTTTGAATTATATAAAATAGTATGTTTTTTATATGAAAATGATTTATTTATTTTATGTAATGAAATTAAAATTAAAAAATTTGTAGAGCATTTGCAGTCTTATGAAGTAGGATCGATTAATAGTGAAAATATTTTTATTAAAAACATTAATTATTTTACTACTCCACCTTTGAATTTATATTCAATTAATAATGGTAAAACTTATGTTAAAAATAAGCATATTTAATAATTTTATTTTAGATTATAAACTTTTAGGAAAAGTATTATAACATTCAGTATAATTATTGTATACTGTCTGTTTTTATTTTTAAATACATTGAAATAAAATATTATTTTTTGTTACAAATTATACACTACTCCAAAAAATTAAAGGAACACTAATTTTTTTCAATTTTTTTAGTGTTTTTTGAAGAGCTGTATCTTAGTAAAATACGGTCGTACAGAGATAAAAACAAAAGCATTTTAAAGCTTCAAATCTCTAGTTTTGAGACTTTTGAACAGAAAATTTTTGTGAGATACCGTTATCACACAATCATAAGAAAGAGCGCGAAGAAAAAAATTTCGATTTTTTTTTTTTTTTTGTAAGGTGCCATGGGCTCGGGAAATTTTTTTTAAGTTAAACCAATGCATAGGTCGGTTAGCCTGTTAATTAGGCGTAAATTTAATTTCATTCTGGTCTCTCTATGTCAACTTTTTGCTGAGATATCTGACTTTGAATCAAAAAGGATCCTTTTGCCTTTGATCATCGATATCTCAGCAACGAATGATTGCACAGTAAACTTTAGCACAGCCTTAAAAACTTCAATAAATTTTCTACAAGACACTTTAATGATTCGTGGAGAATAAATTTTTTTTTCACCCTCAATACTGATTTGAAAAAAGTACAAAAAAACGACTTTTTAGGTTGTCTTAATAAATCTACCGTTACTTTACCGTTATTGATGAAAAGACTAATGTTGCCAGGTCATTTTACAGTTTAATGTACTCCTAATAGCCCTGTATTATTTTCAAATTGATCCATCCAACCGTTTTTTCGGACAGATTGATCAAAGTTTTACAAAACAATTAAAGGAACAAGTATTCATCAAAATAAAAAAACGACTTTTTTCTCATTTTACGTTAGTTACTTGTTAACCCTTAACGATCGTACGGTTTTTTTTGTAATACTCGCCGATAAGAGACGATAGAAAATTAAATAAAGTTCTGCAATATGAGCAATAATTATGGAACTTGGCCATTTCTCATCCGATTTTAGTGAAATTTGGTATGCACGATGGAAATGGGATTCTAAACTGATTTTTGGATAAAGTTCTGGAATATGGCCAACTAGGTTGGAACTTGGCCATTTCTTATCCGATTTTGATGAAATTCAGCATGTATGATGGAAATGGGATTATAAAGTGATTTTTGGATAAAGTTCTGGAATATGGCCAACTAGGATGGAACTTGGCTATTGCTCATCCGATTTTAGTGAAATTTGGTATGGGCGATGGAAATGGGATTCTAAACTGATTTTTGGTTAAAGTTCTGGAAAATGGCCAACTAGGAAGGAACTTGCCCATTTCTCATCCGATTTTGATGAAATTTGGTATAAGCAATGGAAATGGGATTCTAAACTGATTTTTGGATGAAATTCTGGAAAATGGCCAACTAGGAAGGAACTTGCCCATTTCTCACCCGATTTTGATGAAATTTGGTACAAGCAATGGAAATGGGATTCTAAACTGACTTTTCGATAAAGTTCTGGAATATGGCCAACTAGGATGGAACTTGGCCATTTCTCATCCGATTTTGATGAATTTAGCATGTACGATGGAAATGGGATTCTAAAATGATTTGTGGATGAAGTTCTGGTATATGGCCAACTATAAAGGAAATTGGCCATTTCTTATCCGATATTGATGAAATTCAGCACGTGCCTTAAAAATGGGATTCTAAACTGATTTTTGGATAAAATTCCAGAGTTTGGCCAATTGTCATGGAACTTGGAAGTTTTGTATCCTATTTTTATGAATTTCAGCATTCACGATGAAAATGAGATCCTTAAATTATTGATAAAATAAATCATTAAATACAAGGAATAACGTTTTTAGTTATTCACTTTTAAATCACATATCGAATTTCTTTTATTCGTTTAAGGAATAGGCAGGCGCCTTCCAACTTTAACATATAACTTTAACCAAAAATAATTTTAGAGTTTTATTTCTATAGTACATGCTGAATTTGTTTAAAATCGGATAAAAAATGGCCAAGTTCCATCCTAATACGGCTTATTCCAGAATTCCATTTAAACATAATTTTAAAACCCAATTTTCATTACACATGCTGAATTTCATAAAAATCTTAGAAGAAATGGCCAAGTTCCATCATAATACGGCTTATTCCTGAATTTCATCTAAACATAATTTTAAAACCCAATTTTCATTACAAATGCTGAATTTAATCAAAATCTTAAAAGAAATGGCCAAGTTCCTACCTAATTGGACATATTCCAGAACTTTAGCTAAAATTCATTATAGAATCACATTTCCATCGCGAACACTAAATTTCATCAAAATCGGTTAAGAAATAGCCAAGTTCCATCCTAGTTGGCCATATTCCAGAACTTTATCCAAAAATCAGTTTAGAATCCCATTTCCATCGTGCATACCAAATTTCATCAAACTCGGTTAAGAAATGGCCAAGTTCCATCCTAGTTGGCCATATTCCAGAACTTTATCCAAAAATCAGTTTAGAATCCCATTTCCATCGTGCATACCAAATTTCATCTAAATCGGTTAAGAAATGGCCAAGTTCCAACCTAGTTGGCCATATTCCAGAACTTTATCCAAAAATCAGTTTAGAATCCCATTTCCATCGTACATGCTAACTTTCATCAAAATCGGATAAGAAATGGCCAAGTTCCATCCTAGTTGGCCATATTCCAGAACTTTATCGAAAAATCAGTTTAGAATCCCATTTCCATCGCCCATACCAAATTTCATCAAAATCGGTTAAGAAATGGCCAAGTTCCATCCTAGTTGGCCATATTCCAGAACTTTATCCAAAAATCATTTTAGAATCCCATTTACATCGTGCATACCAAATTTCACTAAAATCGGATGAGAAATGGCCAAGTTCCATAATTATTGCTCATATTGCAGAACTTTATTTAATTTTCTATCGTCTCTTATCGGCGAGTATTACAAAAAAAACCGTACGATCGTTAAGGGTTAACAAGTAACTAACGTAAAATGAGAAAAAAGTCGTTTTTTTATTTTGATGAATACTTGTTCCTTTAATTGTTTTGTAAAACTTTAATCAATCTGTCCGAAAAAACGGTTGGATGGATCAATTTGAAAATAATACAGGGCTATTAGGAGTACATTAAACTGTAAAATGACCTGGCAACATTAGTCTTTTCATCAATAACGGTAAAGTAACGGTAGATTTATTAAGACAACCTAAAAAGTCGTTTTTTTGTACTTTTTTCGAATCAGTATTGAGGGTGAAAAAAAAATTTGTTCTCCACCAATCATTAAAGTGTCTTGTAGGAAATTTATTGAAGTTTTTAAGGCTGTGCTAAAGTTTACTGTGCAATCATTCGTTGCTGAGATATCGATGATCAAAGACAAAAGGATCTTTTTTGATTCAAAGTCAGATATCTCAGCAAAAAGTTGACATAGAGAGACCAGAATGAAATTAAATTTACGCCTAATTAACAGGCTAACCGACCTATGCATTGGTTTAACTTAAAAAAAATTTCCCGAGCCCATGGCACCTTACAAAATAAAAAAAAAATTCGAAATTTTTTTCTTCGCGCTTTTTCTTATGATTGCGTGATAACGGTATCTCACAAAAATTTTCCGTTCAAAAGTCTCAAAACTAGAGATTTGAAGCTTTAAAATGCTTTTCTTTTCATCTCTGTACGACCGTATTTTACTAAGATACAGCTCTTCAAAAAACACTAAAAAAATTGAAAAAAATTAGTGTTCCTTTAATTTTTTGGAGTAGTGTATATTTTACTGGCAAATGAGACATTGATACTCCAAACATAATTATGTAAGTAGAATAAAATATTCAAATAAAACTGTTAACATTTAAAAATTAAATCAAATTAAAAAAATAATAATTTAATTGAACAATAATTCATGATTGATTCAATTGAAATTCTTCATTGAATCAAAAAAATACGCATTATATTCTAGTAAAAACAATATTACATCAAGTCGATAACTTTTTGATTTAATTGGCACCCACTCATGCTTCAATTCAATATCTAATTTAATTTAATTATGTATTTCGTAAATTTAAATACGACTAAACTATCAAATCAAAGTAGAACTCTTTCACTTCAAAAGGTATCGCAAAGTATATTCAAAAAATACATTATCATTTTAAAGTTGGAAATATTTGAAACAATGTGTACGCTATTGAGTAAAAATCAATCAAAAACATCTTTGAAATTACAAAAATCGTCATTGCGTGTTTTTCATATTGAATTTTATTCGATTTAATGTGATTTTCATTGATTTTAAGTGTTTTTTTCTCTCAGTGCAGCTTGATAATTCTGTCTTTGTTTTTAATTTCAGCGAGAGTTGAATTTTTGTCAGTATAAAATTTAACTAATTCAATGAAACAATTATAAGCTTGTGAAACACTGGTCTGGGAATACACTGGGATACACAGTCTATAAATAGATATGGAAAATGTGTCTTATTGATTTTTGGTTTGGTAGCAGGTTTAGAATATGAATAATTAGAAATAAATGAGATATCAATGGATGTCATACAATGATCAGTAATATTAAGATTAAGAAATTCAGGCTCATATATGAAATTAAATCTAGAACAGTGCCTAAAAACAGGTGATCTAAGCATGAGGAAGAATTAGTAATCAAAGACTTCAACACGTGAGATGCTGAGATGTGGTTGGTTAAGAATATTGATATTCATATCACCAAAAATTATTAAATTTTTAAATTTATTCAAAGTCAATACATTATTAAATTCATCGACAAAGACCGTCATATTCAAAAAGTGAAACCTATAAAGACAAAGAATTAAAAATAACCCTTTGTTAAATAGAATGTTAATTTGAACAATGTTGGCGCTATTTAAACTAATAAACGAAATAATATCATCCTTAATCACCTCGTGTCGTGTTCCGAGCGGATTAATAATACTCAATTTGGTATTTTTGTTATAATTTTATTATTTTTATTTTATTTTAAATATTTTTATTTCAAGCTCCACAACAGTACTGATGGTTTTTTATTTTATTTTTCTCTTAATTACAATCTTTTGTTCAATTCAAATACATAAAGTCAAAGTAATAAAGTAATTAGCTATTCTAGTACTGCTGTTGGTATATTTATATAGGGTGGTTTACCTTTGCAACCACGAATCAAAATCTACATACAATAATTAAGATTAATACCTAAACTCTTAACATCTCCCTCCTTAAACAAAAGTTATTTCTCAAATAATCTTTTGACAAACAAACAAAAATTTAATTATAATTATAAAAATTGAAATACATTATGTATGTATGTATATTATACTAATACTTATTTAATAAAATATTATTTATATACATAGGTTGATTGCATAATTTATTTATTTCATTATATAATTCAGAATAGAGATTTTTTATTTTATTTTATTACAATATACATTTTTTTTTCAATTACATGTTTAATTCATAATTTTATTATATTTATTTCTAACCTAAAATTGTTCCTTTTTTTTTTGAAATAATTAACTTTATTAATTATGTTACACAATATTGATACTTTTTTTTTTGTGTTTGTAATAAAATTAGCTTTTAAAAATGTTTAATCTATTATTATGAACTATCTTTGAAGTTCTGCCAATTTTGATAGAAGAATTCTCTAATGAAATTATTTTATCTATTTCATAGGGTCCTAGCCATTCTGGGTCTAATTTTGTCCCTTTTTCGTTTTGAAGTAATACTAGATCACCCGTTCGGAATTGTTGGGGATTTATAGATTTATCATAATAGGATTTGGTTTTTTCTTTTGTTTTCAACAAATTATTTTTTGCTATGGTAAAAGAATTTTGTAACCTGTATTTGAGATCGTAATAGTAGTCGTCTATTGTATAAATTGGTTCAGGTTCTCTACAAATAGAAGTGGGAATATTTGGTGTGAATCCAAACACTAATTCGTATGGCATATAATCCGTAGAACTATGCGGAGTTGTATTGTAACAAAACGTCAAGTACGGTAGCCACATATCCCAATTTATAGAGTCACTTTGAGAAAAGTTCCGAAGATATTCTCCAAGTGTCTTGTGGAATCGTTCAAGAGCCCCATTGCTCTGTGGATGGTAAGCTGTCGTTGAGAGTTTTTTAATTTTTAAAAGTTTACATATCTGAGTGAACAAGCCACTCATGAAATTAGTACCATGGTCGGTAAGGATTTGTTCTGGAATTCCATATATGCAAATAAACTTTTCGACAAATACTTGTGCAACGATTTCAGTTTCCTGGGTTGGTATAGGGTGAGCAATTGAGTATTTCGTTAGATCGTCTTGTATAGTGAGAATGTATTTATTATTTTTATGAGATGATGGCATTGGCCCAACTATATCGAGGAATACCTTCTCAAATGATTTAGATGAAGTTGATGTGATCTTCATAGGTTCTTTTGTATTTCTGCCATGTTTATTTATTTGACAGAGTTTACATTTTGAAATAAATTGTTTGATGGTGGAGTAGATATTTGGGAAATTATAATATTGCTGTATTCTTTTAAAAGTTCGATATATGCCTTGGTGTCCACCAAGGGGTGAAATATGGAAATCATGTATTAACTGTTGAATTTCCGACTCATTTGTAATATGTTTAATTATTATATCTTTTCTATTATCACTATTATTTTCGATATTAAATTCAAATAATGGGTTATCATTTGTAGCTTCATGAGAAATATTATGAGATTCTATACTTGGTTCTATTTCATTATCTTCAATTTTAGGATTGGAAGTATTTGTGTCGTTATCGATTATTTCTAAATTTGAATTTACCTTTTGAAGTTCTATATTAGAAGGTGCTTTTGATCGAGTAATTGCATTACATTCTGGTACATTCTGGGATTTATCTGTTTCTTGCTTTATTCGGCTTAAAGCATCTGCGTTTTTAATCAAAGTTCCCGGTTTATGTACAACAGTAAAATCATAATCGCCAAGATAAATTTGCCAGCGTATCTGACGAGATTTTGGTGATTCTAATTTGTATAGCCACAAAAGAGCTCGATGATCGGTCACAACACAAAATTTATGTCCGTATAAGTATGGACGAAAATGTGATATTCCCCAAATAATTGCAGATAATTCTTTGTCTGTGGGTGAATAATTAATTTCTGCATTGCTAAGTACCCGACTAGCGTAAGCAATTGGAAGGTCAAATCCTTCTACGTCTTGTGATAATATTGCTCCAAGAGCGTAATCGCTAGCGTCGCATGTAAGCTTAAAGGGTTTGGTGAAATTGGGCATTTGTAGAATTGGAGGATTTATAAGACTTTCTTTTAATGATTCAAAAACTTTTTGACATTCGGAACTCCAATTAAATGTAGTATTCTTTTTTAAAAGATTTGTTAAAGGTCTGGCTACTCCTGAAAAATAGGGAATAAATTTCCGGTGATATCCGGCTAACCCAATGAACGATTTTATTTCGGTTCTGTTTTTAGGAACAGGAAATTGTTTTACGGCTATGATTTTGCTTTCGTCTGGCTTAATACCGTTTGATGTTTCCATATGGCCCAAATAATAAATTTCTTTTCTTAGAAATTGACACTTTGAGGGATTCACTTTTAGATTATAACGTCGGAATCTTTGTAAAACTTCCTTTAATCGATTGTTATGGTCAACGAGCGTTTCTCCAAAGACAACAACGTCATCAAGAAAAGCTAGACATTTTATATTATTAAGGCCACTTAAAACGCTATTAATCATTCGCTGAAATGTAGCGGGTGCCCCTTTGAGACCAAAAGGCATGGACACAAATTCATAATGTCCCTCGTCGGTATTAAATGCAGTTTTAGGACGATCGCCAGGCTCAAGTTTAATTTGGTGGTAACCGCTTTGAAGGTCCAATGTTGAGAAATATTGTGCCATTCCTAATTTGTCAAGGATATCCGTAATATTAGGAAGTGGAAATGTATCATCTGTAGTAATTTGATTTAATTTACGGTAGTCTACTACCACTTTCCATTTCTTTTCATTATTTGGAGACCTTTTTGGAACTAACAACAATGGAAAATTCCATGGACTCATGCTATCTTGAACTATACCATCTTCAAGCATATTATTAACTTGCCTTTGAATTTCACTTTTAGTGGAATGTGGTTGACGAAAAGGGCGCACACTTATTGGACTTGACTCGGGTAATGTTTTTATTTTATGTTGGATTACATCGGTTGTGGTGAGCTTATCGCCTGCTAGATAAAATACGTCGTTAAATTCAGTTAGTATCGGCTTGAGAGAATCTATTTCTTCTTTATTCAAGTGATCGTAAGTAATGGATTGTTCAAAAATTTTTAAACGTTTACTAATATCTTCGTTACATTTTTCCAATGAGAAAATTTCGTAATTATTAAATGGTTCTATTTTGAATGTTAATTTAGGAATGGTTTGATGTTGATCTGAGATGTTTAAAACAGGTAAAGTAACATAGTTCCCATGAACTTTGTGAATCGAATTTGCGATAAATATAGAAGGTGCAACTTCTTGAGATGGGCAAATAAATTCATATTCATTCAAAAGGTTTACAGGAATAGTAATAACTTTTCAGAACGAGGAGATAACTCTATAGGTTTTAAACTTTCGACTTGAATGTCAGAATGAAGTTTTAATGATAAAATGTCTGAATCAATAGGTATTTCTACAATTAAATTTTGAAAGTTGATGTTGCATAGATTTACGCTTAAGAAATTTTGTCCTATTATCTCAAAAGCACTTATAGGAAACGAATCGTCTACTATTTGCAGTGTAATGCTAAGATCTTTACCATTAGAAAATTGTAGAATACCATCATACTCTGCAATAGTTTCGATCATTTCGTTGGAAATTCCTTTTAATTTACATTTTGCGTCTGTAAATATTATGGTATCTTCGTAAAGAATCGATTTTTTTATGATACATATATCTGCTCCTGTATCAACTAGAAATGGACTATTTTTATATTTACAAATATCGATATTTAGGTTTATATATTTGTTAAGTGAATTAATTTGTTGGTTTATTTTATACAAATTCGCTACATTATCGATATTTGTTTCAGATATATTATGGATTTTAAATCCTCGGACATTTCCTGATCCGCTTGCTGTAGGTTGTTCAGTATTGTGATTTAAGTTTAATGCATCTCTACGTTTCTTTGAGTAACAATCTTGAATGTGGTGCCCAAACTTTTTACAATAGGCACATTATTGAGATGAAATGGAGTTGACTGTTTTAGAATTATTTGTTGGATTGGGTTTCCGATAACATGTATCTTTAGTATGTCCGGTACGTCTACAATAATTACAAAAGGACGATTTAATTGAGGACTGAGTTTTTTCAGTAATTGAGAATTTCGACATATGTTTAACTGTGAGCTCTTCTTCTATAGCTCGATTAATTGCATCAGATAATTTTTCGAATCGACATGCTTTAACGATCAATTTAATAGTCGGATCTAATCCTTCTTGAAAGCTTTTCAGTGCAATATTAGAATTCAAACTTTTTATAATGTCTGCTGCACCAATGTCTTGAGAATTAATGCATGCTTCGTTAAGGTCGTGGAGTAAAATTTCCAATCGAGTAGAGAAACTTTTTACATCTTCATTTCGACCTTGTCTTATAC
Organism: Tipula helvola; assembly: GCA_963556165.1. Lineage (NCBI taxonomy): Eukaryota > Metazoa > Arthropoda > Insecta > Diptera > Tipulidae > Tipula > Tipula helvola. The sequence continues at coordinate 68,659,166 of OY744483.1, forward strand.
ACGTAAGTTCCATCTGAAGATGACCAATAGATCTAATTTCAGTGAACTCTCTTTCAATAAGTTTTTTAAATTCGTCCCAGGTATTTAGTGTTTTATACTTTACTAAATTATATGCTTTACCGTCTAATTTTAGTTTGATTAACTGGAGAAATTGTGTTCTATCTTGTTCACGTAGACCTGAGTAAATTAGTTCACTAGCGGTTATAAATTTATGCAAATCGCGCGAATTTCCGGAAAAAATGGGAACTAATTTTAAAACAAATGGGAACTAATTTTAAAACAAATCTGGGATCAAGAGTTGCCATTGTGATTTCTATATTATCTACACTGTGTTCTGTTTGCAAAATATTGTCGTTTGAATTCTGTATGGATATTTCATTAACTGAAATTGGTGGTTGTATTTGAGATTTTTGTGGTAATGTGGAACTTAATTGGGTTTGGTTATTCTTTATTTCGGTTTCAGGTGATATAGGTTCGGATTTAATAGAAGAACTGGGGGGATTTGGAATTAATTCGGAAAGTTTTTCTGTTGGGTTAGTTTTCTTTAGATTTTGTTTGGTTGGCTTAGGCCTTTGTTTTTCAATTAAAATATTCCGTAAATGCACAAAACTTACAGAAGCATCTGTTGACATAATCGATATGCGTTATAAATTTTTATCACGACATAGCGGTATTGAAAATTAACGTTAATTAATTGCATAAGAATTAAAGTATTATTAAATCAAAAAAAAATCACATTTAAATTTAAGGAAAAATATTTACGCCTAAGAAAATTTTAAACCTACGAAATTGTTTTATTTTATTTTATTGCTTATAGCTAGTTGAAATTATTTAAAATAAAATTTGGAAATTCTCTAAAGGAATGCAAAAAAAATTTGTCTAAAATATTAGAATTGGATAGTTTCAAAATTTAATTGAATTTAAATAAAAATTTTCAAAATTTAGATTAATATACAATATTTACTTATCCGTTACTGATGTATGTATACTGCAGACCGCTTAACCGCTTGACCTTGATGTATAATTTTCCAAGTGATTATTTGTTGATTTGGGTTGACCTTTTCATAAATTTTTATCGAATTTTCCGTTCCATGATGTGTTTTTTTCTCGTTATAGTACAGTTTTGTTTTATTAAGAATTGCAATATATTACATAATATGTTTGAAATGAAATTCAAAATTATTAAATTATTAATTAAATATTTTATCAAAATTGCATTTAGATTAATTATAGAGTTTATTATGTCGGTTATTTTTATTATTTCCACTTGTACGTTAGATTTTTTTTTTTTTTTTTTTTTGTATATAGTTGTGCAACCATGTATTTGTTATAATTCCCAAAAAGTTCGGTTTGTTTGTTTGCAACTGCACTTTATGGACATATTAACACAAGCTTATCGATTCACGTTTTTTTTTTATTTTTGTTTTAATAATAAGTATGTTCTAATTTTACTTTCACATGTGATGAAATTATTGAATTCAATCTAATATTCACTTTGTATTATACATATTAAGTTATGTATGTACTATTATTCCCATATCAATACGATATTATGAGGAATTTATTCAGTTTTTTTTTTTAGAAACTGGTAAAACTGTTAAATTTCACTGCTGTCACCAACTGTTGTGTTCCGAGCGGATTAATAATACTCAATTTGGTATTTTTGGTATAATTTTATTATTTTTATTTTATTTTAAATATTTTTATTTCAAGCTCCACAACAGTACTGATGGTTTTTTATTTTATTTTTCTCTTAATTACAATCTGTTGTTCAATTCAAATACATAAAGTCAAAGTAATAAAGTAATTAGCTATTCTAGTACTGCTGTTAGTATATTTATATAGGGTTGTTTACCATTGCAACCACGAATCAAAATCTACATACAATAATTCAGATTAATTCCTAAACTCTTAACACTCGCTTATAAATACAACCACTCCACCAGCTCTACACGTAGAGTTACAATTACCGTAAATTTTAAATCCTGGAATGGTATAACTAACTGTCCAGATCATCCTGATTAATCCAAACCTCACTCAATAAAATCATTTACGATTCAAGCACAGCTACATTCGCTAAAATTAAATTAAAATTTGTACGCATACTTCGAATATTTTGGTGAACAATAAATAATTTAGACTTAATTTTTGATTATGTAGGTGTAGCAGCTAATGAAGATATTACAGATGAATAACTGGTATTATCGATTTTGTAGTTTTGATTTACAGCTGACGTTTCTAATGGTTTTCTAATATTGTCGCAGCCAGATAACATCACACTTGAACTTGATACAGGTAAAGCCCATGGTCGAAATCTAAATTTACTTATTAAAATTCCTGGTCGCCAGATAGAGGGATCAGCAACTTTATGAAATACATGTTTTTGATGTTACATGTGCTATAATTTAATCCTGAGTTGTATTTGGATGAAGTCCGCTAACGTATAAAAAATAGTGGTTGGCATTAACATTTTCACATTAACCTTGACGAAGCCTTTGAAGGTGAAACACAAGTCAATCGAATATCATTATTTAATTTTTTTTAAACCTAACAAGCACAGACTAAAATAATAGTATAAAGATGTCTTAATACGAAACAAAAAGTGATCCAATTGTAGGGTGCCAATCCATATCATAGTGGGTGTTAACAGGTAGTAATTGAAACTGGAATAACCAGAAAAAAAGAAATGCCAAACAAAAATTGACTTGTATGTATTTTGTGTACCAATAACTGTGAACCAACGCTATATCACTTAAAGAAGGGAACATTTTCGTTACGAAAAGGATTGCCGCAGAAAACACTTTTTTGTTTCATGACAATAAGGTCAGGTTTCCGCAATTTCGACTTAAATGAAGGTAATAGCAGAACACAATTTCCGGTATTGCTTTAATGTTGGTTTAATCAAACATTTGTTTAACACTAATTCATTTGAAGTTCAATGTTGAAATATCGTCCGAACCTCATTGTTATTTGTCCCAGAAACTCTTTCCCAGAATGTCCATCGAAATCCGATACACACAGTTTTAGTGTAAGGGATCATTACTCCTTTGTTGTTGTAAGATTTTTATCAATTTGTCGAAAAATTCACTGTGACTGAATTTATGAAAAACTTCACCCTTTTCAAAAGTTACCTTACGTTACTGATGGTCTTAAATCGATCTTTTTTTTTAACAAAGTGCCTAGCAATGCAATTCGTTGCTTATTTCGGCAAATATTGTGTTATATTAAAAGGTACCTAGTTAGTCCCCCATGATAGTATGATAACACAGAAGGTATAAGATGATGCGGATTCATCGCCACGTGGTCTCAAGTCACTAGGGACAAGGGACAACGAAGTAATTTTTATATGAAAATTGAAAATTGGCACACCTAACTTATCTGAGTTGTCAGTGTTTCCCGTTAAAGTCTCAATAGTAGTCGGACTTGGTCGGACCTTGTAATATAAAGAATTTTCAGAATTTTAATGCCTTAAAGAAGCATTTAGCGATTTATTTTCATTAATCGTACAGTTTTACTTGTCAACTGTCAAGGTTGTAACTTTGATATGGCTGTGTTCAAAATGTAAGTTATTTTTGGATATTCCTATGCAAAATATTGAAAAAAGCAAAGCTTTCTTTTATTAGTTTGAAATTTTTATTTTATTTGAAGTAGTAGCAGAGCCTTCCAGAGTATAGAGCCATAATTATTATGACGTATTTTTTAGAAGCTTTTTTAGTGGTATAAATTTTCACTGATTTCCATAGGAATCCATAGTAAAAATGGTGTTTTTTAGCTTCAAGTTTTGCAATGAAAAAAGCAAAAATGTAACAAAATTTTTATACAAAAGTGTTCTACATATCTTTAGCAGCAATATACAGGAAGGGTATATGCGTATAAAGTAAATATTAATTGCAGAAATATTAAAATTAAATTATTTCTAAAATATATTTTTCGAACTTTCATTTTGAAAAATACATCAAAGTTGGCTCTGACGAATTAAAATAATACTTGCAAAATTTATCTTTAGTTTTACTAGTGTACGTTAGATGTCTCAGATTTATACAGAAAAATACGAAAAAAATTGTTTAATCACAAAATTATGACACGTTCTTAATATTTTGAGAATTTATTTTGCTTTTCCTACCATTTTTGAACTCAAATTTCCCCAGGTGGCAATTTTTCGTACGATTTTTCAAAATGTTTACTGCCCACTGCCATCTATGTATATTGACTTAATGCACACGATTTGTAGTAAGCTTTTCTTTTCAATTTGACCAGAATGCTGTTGTTATAAACTTTTTTTTATATTTTGGTTTAAATAAATCAATTATTACAAGAAAATGAAAACGATTTACTTAAACGAGATTTATATATGTTGAAATTCAAACATTTATGAAAATATTTCAGAAATCATAATTAAGAATTTGCAACGTTTTCATTTACAAATTTGTCTTAGGAAAAAAAGTGATTTCCCATATGTTTTATGTGTTTTACTATGGAAATTTTGGTTTTTTCCTCTTTTCTAATTCCCTTATAAAAGCTTCGTTTTTTAGATTATGGCTTGTATAATCAAGGTTGCTTTGGTAGTAGCAAAGCAACCTTGATTATACAAGCCATAATCTAAAAATCGAAGCTTTTATAAGGGAATTAGAAACTAGGAAAAAATCAAAATTTCCATAGTAAAACACATAAAACATATGGGAAATCACTTTTTTTCCTAAGACAAATTTGTAAATGAAAACGTTGTAAATTCTTAATTATGATTTCTGAAATATTTTCATAAATGTTTGAATTTTAACATAATGAAGGTCGTTTAAGTAAATCGTTTTTATTTTCTTGTAATAATTGATTTATTTAAACCATAATATAAAAAAAAAGTTCATAACAACAGCATTCTGGTCAAATTAAAAAGAAAAGCTTACTACAAATCGTGTGCATTAAGTCAATATACATTACATAGATGGCAGTGATGGCATTTGAAAAATCGTACGAAAAATTGCGACCTGGGGAAATTTCAAGTTCAAAAATTGTAAGAGAAGCTAAACAAATTCACAAAATATTAAGAACTTGTCATAATTTTGTGATTAAATAATTTTTTTTCGTATTTTTCTGTATAAATCTGAGACATCTACCGTACACTAGTAAAACTAAAGATAAATGTAGCAAGTATTATTTTAATTCGTCAGAGCCAACTTTGATGTATTTTTCAAAATGAAAGTTCCAAAAATATATTTTAGAAATAATTTAATTTTAATATTTCTGCAATTAATATTTACTTAATACCCATATAACCTTCCTGTATATTGCTGCTAAAGATATATAGAACACTTTTGTATAAAAATTTTGTAACATTTTTGCTTTTTTCATTGAAAAACTTGAAGCCAAAAAACACCATTTTTACTATGGATTCCTATGGAAATCAGTGAAAAGTTATACCACTAAAAAAGCTTAAAAAAAATACGTCATAATGATTATGGCTCTATACTCTAGAAGGCTCTGGTAGTAGCCAAAAATTGCGAACTCATTAAAGTAAGCTTTGCTTTTTACAAGTTTACACGTTTACCCATTATCTTATTTTTTAGAGAATTAGGGCCCTGAGGCTGAGGTATATTTCCAAAAATTGGACGTCCAATTTAAAAAAGAGCAAGATTTAATTATAAATGGATCTTTACTTCTGTAACTTTCAAAAAGGATAAAATCAATTGCACACTTTTATGACTTTTTCCTTTTCATTTTCGCTAAAACCAACCATTCTTTGCGTATGCACACACAATTATCTCGGAGTTCTTTATGGAAGAAATTTTTGCTTTCGGTTTTTGATTGAAGAAATAACGGTGGATGGATATTAAGAGGAGGACCGTTTAAATTATTGTTGATGACCTTGAAATTATATATCAAGGCCAACATGCTTTTTTAATACAAGCTTATATTTTTTGTTGCGGCTCCTTAATTGACGCCAAAAGAAAACTTAACTGAAACTTTTTTAACTTACTTCTTTCATTTTCAAAAGATATAGGTTGTTACTAAAAATAATAGGTATACAACGTGCTCTTTATGTGGTATTAAAGTTTAATGATCTGCCTTAACCAACCTCAACGAACAATTCACACAAAATTCAACCAATTCGTTATCCGCCACGCAATATGCCATTATGGCAACAAAGGGATTAGTCATATAGCTGAATTAAATCGTTTTTATCGAGAAGAGTATTTTGGTTCCTGTGGAATACTCTGACTGGTACACTCCAATTATTCCGGTGGTGCAGAAAAATGTGACAACAATAGGATTTGTGGGGAATATGGAATATAAATCCACTTTGACCAAAGCTTAAAAGCCGCGGAAATTTCCCCCAGCATATAACAATGGTAGTGCGGTAAGTATAAATTACCAGTATATCGTTTGCAAATGGCAAAATATTCTTTATTTCTACAACAAAAAGTTGTGAATTTCATATACGTCTAAATTTAAGTGATTATATCTTTGACTAAAATAGTAACTTATTTTAAGATTAGTGCCGCGAAATGTTAACTGACTGGTGTACTTTTGCTCTTGTTCCGTAGTTTTAAATAATGATTTATATTTACTAACTCGAGCTTTACAAGAGAAGGAGCCTTTCGTTAGCATTACATCGTTCTGAAAGAAATCTTCATTAAATATGGATTTTTTATTAATTCCTGTTTGGCATGAAACATTTGTTAACAAATGAATATCATAATTGAACTTATTCCACAATGAATCGGGAAATTCTAATGTGTTCGCTTGCGTTTCCGATTTATTACGTTTACATTGTCGGCAAAACGAAAATGAATTAATTGAAGTGGTATATCCTAATATATGATTAAGCCCCAAATTGTTTCTTAATATTTGCCCTAATAAAAAATGAATATTTAAGTCATTTTTTTTAGTTTCGATCCGTAATCCATTACACTCTAATTCAATAATTGCATCAATTAGCGGTCGTAAATATCTATGAGTACCATACTTTTTCATATCCTTTGTCTTGATAAAGCCTGCGACAAAATTATATTTAATTTTGATATGTGGTGCATTGGTATGGTTGGAAAAAAGTAATAAATTCCACAAACTGTTTGTTTTCCTGCGCGAGATCCAACGCCTTTCTTGAAATTTAGTAATCTTATATTTCCAGAGTGAACTGTTTATAAAATTCTTTATATTTTGACTTGATTCTAGTTTTTTTTTATTTTTCAAGGTCAGTTCCAGACCATCCTGTGATTCAAAATATTTTTTTTAATTTGGAATGGGATATCTAAGAGACAGCTTTTAATTCCACTATTATCTAAAGTTGACACACCATTAACAAATACCAGTCAAACTTCCATAAATCGAACTTCTATAATTCGAAATTTTCCTTAAATCGAACAAAAATATTAGGCAGATGGTGATTCGATTTATGGAAGTTTGACTGTTACTTCCGTTAAATCGTTTTTTTTTTTATTTATTTATTTTATTTAGTAATATTTACTATTTGCACAAGATTTATAATTTACATATAAAAATAAAGTAAAAATAAGCACGTTAATCAATTAAATTTCATTCTAACATACGAATCCAATTTTTGTTTGAATTTTATTAAATTTGTTTCATTTTTTAATTCTATAGGAAGTTCATTATATAATTTTAATCCCTTATAAATAAGTAAATTCTGAGTTCTAGAATTTCTAAACAAATCTAACCTAAAATCGAATTTGTTTCTTAGATTATATTGAGTTAAATCGCCCACATAGTTTAACTTTTCCATTAAATATTTCGGAAGATATCCATTAATAATTTTAAACACAAATATTAAAACATTAAATTTAATTCTTTGATCCACCTTCAGCCAGTTTAAAGAATTTAATAAAATAGATGTAGAAACTAATTTTTTCTTTCTTAAAATAATACGCATTCCCCTATTTTGTAATACCTGTAATCTATAATGGTTAATATTAAACATTAACATAATAGTAGAACAAAACTCAAAATGTGGCCTAATAATGGCATTAAATATTTTAATAGAGGTATTTACGGATAATTTATTTCTAATACTTCTAAAAAAATACAACTTCTTCGCGATCTTTTTACAAATGTAATCTAGATGTGACTTAAAATTTAATTTATTATCAATAATTACCCCTAAATATTTCATTTCATTATTTTGATCTATACAAGTATCATCAATTATAATATTACAATTACCTACATTACTATTTAAAATCATGTATTTAGTTTTATCAATATTTAATTTCATCTTATTCATTTTAAACCAATTACTTAAATGTTGTAAGTCGTCGTTAATTTTATTAACAGCTACTTGAAGTTCATCACTCTCCACATATAATAGTGCATCATCGGCAAACATAAGAAGTTTGCCATTAGTTACCACTCGTCCAATATCATTAATATATATTAAAAATAAAAATACTCCCAAAACAGTTCCTTGCGGAACGCCCATAGAAGTGGTAATTTCGGAAGAAATTACTTCATTTACTTTTGTTTGCTGTGTTCTATTACTCAGATATGATTCAAACCATTTTAATTCGATATTTGCAATGCCATATTTACTTAGCTTTAGTAACAAAATGTTCCTATCTATCGTTTCAAACGCCCTGCGTAAATCCAAGAAAACTGCAACTATAATCTTATTGTTGTGAATAGCTAATTTCCAATTAATATTCACCAAGTTAATTAGACTTTCACAGCTATGTTTATTTCTGAACCCCGACTGTTGTTCCGATATCATATTATTTGATTCAAAATATTCCTCTAACTGATGCAATACTATTTTCTCATAAATTTTTGCCTCCGTAGTTATCATATTCACGGGGCGGAATTCACTAGACTTAATAGTGTTTTTTACCTTTTCAATGGGTCTAATTAACGATTTTTTTAAAATATTTGGAAATATACCGCATTTTAAGGACTGATTTATCAATTTAATCAAATTTTCACCAATTAAGTCCAAAATATCATTAATAATTGCGGAATTCATTAAATTAAAATCTCTTTTATTGTTTAGTGATTTAATAACCAATTTCAAATCCTCAAATCCAATCTCCCTAAACCGAAATTTAGTAATTACACCAGGAATTAAATTCTCATAGACTTTGTACTGTATACTAATATTAATTTCGTTTATACTTGACACAAAGTATTCATTAAATTTCTTGGCAATTACATTATCTTGGTCATACAAGACATTATTGAACACGATATCACCAATTTCTTTATGCTGTTTCTTCAATACTAGAGTCTTTATTGTTCTCCACATGTACCTTTGATCTGACGAAATATCAATTCTATCCATAATAAATCTATTTTTCACTCTATTTAGTTCATTTTTATAATAATTCCTTAATCTTTTATATTCATTCCACTCATGTTCATTATTAGAAAAAACTGCCACTTTATACTGAATAACTTTTCTATTTTTAAGATATTTTAATTCATCAGAAAACCATTGATTATTATTAATATTTACGCACTTCATCAAGATAAAATCATTCATTATTATTTTTAAGTTATCAAAAAATATTTCATTATTAAAGTCACAGTCCAAGTAGTAAAAGTTCATCATATCACTATGAATTACTTTCTCTCTGAATTTATCTTTATTATAATCCAAATATTTTATTAGCTTTTGTTCACTATCCGGAGTAATATGTTCATTAATTCTTATTCTTATTGATTCATGATCACTTATTTTTATATCATCATCAACCAGAGCAGCTATGTTATACCAATCATTAACTATCGCAAAGTCAATTAAAGATTTTGATTCACTATCAATTCTAGTATATTGATTTACTATTTGTCTAAATCCACTATCACAAATTATATTCTCAGTTTTTAATTTAGCAAAATTAGTATTATACCAATTAATGTTAAAGTCACCAACCAGAATTACTTTTTCGCTAAACTCACATAATTCATCCATAATATCCTTAAAATCTTCAAAAAAATTTGCACTCATATTCAAATAGCCATTAGCCCTGTATAACACTGCTAAGTAGAGTGTAATATTGCCCAATTTAAGCTTTAATGCTAAATACCATAGTTCAAAGCTTAACGTCACTTTTTTGATAATCTCATACTTCCATTTATTCTTAATAAATATCATAACACCACCCGTATGTCTTGATGAAGAATCAGATCTTACGGTTTTATAATTATCCATCATAACAATATCATCCTCGTCTTCTTCAACTAAATGAGTCTCGGTCAAACATACAAAATCCGGTTTCTCCATATTCAAAATCACTTCAAGTTCACTAAAGTTGTTGATTACACCTCGAATATTCAAATAAATACATTGCACTTCATTTAATCTGGTATTAATACTGGTTTCTGATTACTAGAAAAGCTTTCTTCTTTCTGCTTTAATTTTCCTCTGGTAAACATTGCACTTAATAATATCCAGAGCACTGTGATCTATATTCAAATTCAAATTTGTCTCATTATTCACTTTAATACAATTAACACATTTTTTATTATCATTCGAGCATAAATGTTGGTCTTCTCTAACTTCAGCACACTCAGCACAAATATTATTTCCATTACACACCGCACTTTTATGCCCAAAACCTAAACATTTGTAGCATCTTCTAATAAAAATTCCATCAAATACAGCACATTTATCCCATCCTAAATTAACTTTTCCAGTAAAAATTAATACATTATATACATCCACATCCACTTCTATAACCGCATTAAAAGGTTTATATCTTCTATTGGTTTTATACATCACTTTAACATTAATTTCACTATTTTTTAATAGATCGTTTTGTTGCTTTAAACTATTAATCAATTCTTGATCACTTAATTTTTCAGATATGAGCCGTTTATTTTGAAAGTGGAATAAGTCAAATTTTTAAAAAATTGAGTTAACGTTATATAACATGTTAAAGTATAGTGAACTTTCATATTTTGTTACATTCTTGCGCTTAACTGTAAAATAATTCCTAGAAATAGTGGTTAAAGAATGAATACTAAACGCTATCAATATTTTGTTTATTAAGAAAGTGGAATAAGTCACATTACATGCTTGTTCATTCGTGTAATGTCATAATAGCTAATAGTATGATGTGTATATTATAAATTTAGAAGACATTGAAAGCAAAAAATATAACAACAACAACAATTTACATTTAAGATTTATAAAATTTTAGATTTACTACTGTGTCCAAAAAGTAAAGCCAGTTTTCAATTTAAATCTCGCGGGTAAACCGCACATCATAAATATTTCTTTTTCTAAGTTGGCAACATTGTGATATATATCTGTGTCAAATTTTATTTCGAAACATTCATCAGATTTTGGTCTACGCTTGGTTTTGTGCGACGCTAAAAGTGCATTCAGTGATTTTTACAATTTCTAATTATATTGAGCAAAGAAAAGTTGCAATAAATTTTGTTTGCGGAATGAAATTTCGAGTGCAGAAACGTTAAGGATGTTGCAGAAAGCCTTCGGGTAAAATGCTTTGTCGGAAAGGAATGTTTACAAGTGGTATAAACAGTTCAAAGAAGATCGTGAAAATAGTGATGGTCATGTTGACAGTTTTCATCGATTATCGTGGTGTTGTCCATTCAGAATTCAATAAGCAGTTTTATTTGAGTGTTATGCGTCGTTTACGTTAAGCTGTTCGCAAAAAGAGGCGAGAATTGTGGGCAGATATGTAATTCTTGGTATTTGCACCACGATAATGCGCCTTCTCACACTGCACTCGTTCTTGTGACTTTTTCGCTAAAAATTCGATCCATATCGTTCCACAACCACCGTATTCGTCTGACTTAGCACCGTGTGACTTCTGGCTATTCTCGAAACTCAAAAGACCATTGCGGGGAAATCATTTTGAGACAATAGAAGAGATAAAACGTGAATCGCTACGCGCTCTGAAGGCTATCCCAGAAGGCGACTTTAATTCTTATTTCGAAAATTCGAAAATACGTTGGCATAAGTGTATTGTGTCGGGAGGGTGTTACTTTAAAAGCGACGAAATAGATTTGGAAGAATAAATAAATAAAAACTGGCTTTAATTTTTGAACACAATTATAAGAGATTCTTCTTATAAAATGTACTACAAAACGTCCGTGACTAGTGATGCAGAGTTTTATATTTTGGACTTAGCACTAAAAAGGGATGACCAAAAAACGTTGGTTATATAGAGTTACTGCCGTTATACTCAAGTGGGCGACCGGCAAGGCAGAGCAGTAACGAATTACATTTATTTGAATTAGGTAATGAAAACACAAATTACAATTTGTATTTTAATTACTGTTTTTCCAAGTAACGGTACCTATATTGTATTTTAATTACTTAAATTCTAAGTAATTGTCATTTGTATTTTAATTTCATCAGTTTTTGTAATTTATTGTTTACATTTTTACAAGGTTCATTAAGATTTGGTTCTAGAGCCATCAGTATAAAACCTTATGTTAATGATCGATGTTTTAATGATATGATTTTTCACTAAACGAATTTTGTCAAATCAAATTTTTCAATTTACAAATGAAAAGTAATTCTAATTTGTATTTTAAGTACTGAGTTTGCTGTAATTTGTAAAAGTATTTTAATTACTCAGTGTAATGGGACTTGCCCAGCCTTATGGCGACCGGTCACAATCGCGAAATATAAAGACATGATGGATTTGCTACCACTTGTTCATCATGGATATTTTCAAAACTTAAAAAAGTCGGATCAACTTGTTGAGGAGTAAAATAAAATTCAAACCTATCAAATTCATTGTAACTTTCTCTTTGTAATAACTGGATGTCATTTATAATGTAAAATTCTCTTTAATGAATTAAATCAATATAAAATGATGGTATAAGTCATTTTTGTTAAAAAATATTTATTTTAAAAGTGGAATAAGTCGTTTCCAGTACAAAAAACTCGTATTTTACTCAGCCTTATTATGTAATTTATCACTTTAGCTAAAAGTAGTAAGTATAGTAATATCATAAATGCAAACACTTTAAACAAAAGTTGTATTGATTTTTTTCATAATATGAAAACACAAATGTTTAATTATCTCAACTTTAAGAAAATATGACTTATTCCACTTTCAAAATAAACGGCTCATATATTTATAATTTTTACCCTCAATCTCCTTTCTTTTGATATATCAATCTCATAATCTTGATTAAAATGTTCTTTGCCAACATTCCTCAATTTTTCAGCTGAATCAACGTCATCACAAGAAATTATGACGGAACCATCTCTACTTTTTGTCAACCTTGACACTTTTATGTTATTACTAACGGGATCAATTTTATCTCTTATCATTTTTTCTACATTTAAACCATTTTGACTATTAATTGGTTTGAATATAACACTTGGCACTTTTTTCACTACATCAGCAAACGATTGCCCTTGTTTGCTGTTATCAGCACAAACTTTTTTTATTTCATTCACTATTTTATTGTCATTCCTTTCAATGTTCTTTACACCTTCTACTAAATTTTCCACTGATTTTATTTGAGCCCCAAAAGATTCTTTAATCTCTTTAATTAGAGCATTAATATTGTTTATTCCACTGATGAATTGATTTTTATTATCTTGGCATTCAACACACATTATAACTAAACACGCATTTTCGTTTATTAAGTTTTCATCATACACAGTATTTAGACCACAACATTTTGGGTGATAAACACCACCACAACCACCTTTACACGTGTAGAAACTATCGGTTTTCTTAAACCGACCTTCACATTTTTTACACACCTCAGTCATTGTTTTTAGTTATGTTAAAATAATTTTTTTTTAATCAAATTACTGCTAATTTGCTTTTTATTTTATAATTACTTTAAATTACATTATGAAAAATACGTCTACTCGGTTTGAAAGACGAAACAGATAACCTCGTGTAACAGATTAAATCGTGGTTAATTAAATAAGCTCGCGGTTCCGAATATATACCTACCTGTTTGTTTGATATATTTGAAAAATTTAAATTCAGAATTTATTTTAACATAGGGGTTATCCATAAATTGCATTATAGTCTCGTATTGATTTTTGTATTCTTCCGGAATGCTAACTGAAAACTGGTACAAACAATTTTGTAATGGTTTTATGATATGCTTTTTAACTGCCTCTTGAATTATTATTATTATTACTGTCGGGCCATGTGGGCGTTAAGCCACCTCGCACTGCGACCTAAAAGATCTTTTGTGCGTGGACCTTGCTCAATGATCCGTCCAGTCAATATTTAGGCTCTTAATGAACCTAACAATACTGCCGGCCGGTATATGATACATACTATCTGGGCTCATTACTCTTTCTCCTAGATGTTGTAGTCTTTATCGGTAAATGGCTGGGCAATAACACAGAACATGTTCAGCTGATTCCGCTTCCAGGTCGCAGAAGCGGCATCCGTCCGTCGTACTTAGGCCAATTTTCTTAAGGTGATACCTTAAGGGGATGTGACCTATGAAGGTAAATGGCTGGGCAATAACACAGAACATGTTCAGCTGATTCCGCTTCCAGGTCGCAGAAGCGGCATCCGTCCGTCGTACTTAGGCCAATTTTCTTAAGATGATACCTTAAGGGGATGTGACCTATGAAGAAGCCTGTATGCAACCTTAACTCAAATTTCCTAGGTACAAGACACTCCTTAACCCTGACTGACGAAGCTGAAATAAATTTCTTGGCCTGTCGCAAACCTGGATTTATGCACTAGTAGGAGGACTTTTGCACATCCTCCCAGCGTTTTACCGCTGCCCTAAAGTGCCCCATCGTGACGCTGGAGAAGGGCTCCGGTCCAATGAATGGAGAAGCAGAACCCTCGCGGGCGAGGCCATCAGCTGCCTCATTTCCCACAATTCCAGTATGAATAACCAATGACCATAAAAGCGGAGACAGTACGCCTCCTTGGGAACAGCCCTTTACCGCCCTAATCTGGCTGTAATTTTGCGATGTTCCAGAATGGAGCTTATCCACCTAATGGTAGAAGGCGGAATCCCATTCTCCTTTGCTTCTCTCTCTATCGATCCAAAGGAAGTGATATCAAAAGCCCTCTCAATGTCCGCAAAGGCACAAAGAGCAATTTCCTTATACACCATCGCTCTTTCAATCCTCGTGCCTAGACCACTAAGTGCCATCACAGTGGATTTACCAGTTTGATAAGCAAACTGGTCCTGCTGCAGCGGATTATTAAGATGCACCTCACATCTTATTTGATAATCCAAGATTTTTCCATCGTCTTCAATAGAAAGGATGTATAAGGCTAATTGGCCGATAATCCTTGGGCACACAAGCGACCCCCTTCCTTTTGGTATAAAGACCACATTTACTTTCCTCCATAGTTTCGAAATATAGTTAAAAGCATAACTTAGCCGAAACATCTGGATCAAGCTACGCAGTATTTCCTCCATACCTTTTTGAAGTAAAGCTGGAAAGATACCATCCCCTCCAGCGGATTTAAAAGGTTTGAAAAAGCCAATAGCCCATTTCACCTTACTGGTTGTAAAAATTTTCCCAGATAGACTCCAGATCCTACTGTGAGGTGCATAGGCTACCTCACTTGAAGGGTCATTCGGGTCCTCCTAGACTTCTACCACTATTGAATCCGGAAAGTGAGTATCCAATAGTACCTCCAATGTTTCCTTCCGGTTTTCAGTGAACATTCCGTTATTCATTGATTGAATAATTTTTTCCTCAGCTTACTCAGCGTCCCATTCCACCAAAGGACCATCTTAGTGGAATTCCTTCGCTTAACTGGGCAGCTGTTCTCGACGGAATTATGCAGCTGATTTGATTTATTAAAAGGCATCGAACTCGAATTAATGCTGAGGCCAGCCCTGTTTCTTTATAATTTCGTTTTCCAGCAAAACCTTTACTGATACCGAAAGAAGATACTGCCCAACGGGAAAAGATGTTTTAGCACTCGTGAAAAGTAAATTTTTGTAAGGTTGCCGTTTTTTCGTTAATTCCACCATATGTAAAAAATAACGAAAATATTGTTAGTATTATTATCAAAATATTACCCAGTAGCTATTAATAGGCATTGATTTAAAAATTCTTAAAATAAAAAAGAAATTGGCTTCGGGAAATTGACCAAAAGAGATTTTGTTCTAAAAGCCATTTCAAATATAATTATATTTTGCCGGAGATATTCTTTTAAGACACACTCGTATTGTGATTCAATCAAACTTGGAGGAAAATATTACCGTTATATTATGAAGCAGAAACTGGTATTGTTGCAACGAAACAAAGGCTATGCCAGAAAGTACAGTGATAAAATTTCACCACCAGAACCAACAATAGCAACGGAATCATGATTCAATTTTACTATTAATTACCTCTGGTCATTACACCTGTCGTGTACGGTACGGTGGAATATTTCAGCCGCTTCCATAAAATACACAACACATCGATCGTCCCGACGTAATCGCTGGTATCGGCACCATTGAAATTTTTTTTTTGCGTTCAAAATTGTACCATTTTTATAATTATTTTATAGTCACTATTCAATTATCTTTAAAATGAGTGCAACTTTACAATTTTCAGAAAATTAATTTTATTTCTATAGCAACAAATACAACACCATATGTGCACAATAATTGTAAATATTTGACAACCTGTACCTTAAAAAATACCAACACCAAAAAAAAAACATTTACCACGAAAACAAAACTTTAGTAGTGATACACATTCAAAACATAAAAATCATAAAATTAAAACATGACTTCCAAAAATGTATGTAACTTAAGTCAATCTCATTAAATCTAAACCAAACAATTAGTTTACTTTAAAACAAAGCAAATAAAAGTTATATAAAATAATCGACGAGAACTTCAAACTACTGAACAAATTCAAAGCTATAAATAAATATTTAGATCTCATTTACGTCATACCAAAACCTAATCAATTATGACATCAAATCGATCAACTGTTTCAAAAACAAAAAAGGAAAAAAAAACATTTAAATCACTCAATCACCAGCATGAAAGATGATGCTAAACTGCGCTTCACAGCTGACTAACTGACCGACTGTATACGTATGTACATATATACATGTACATACATATATAATAAATATAAATAAAAATAGTAATAATTTATTTTTTACAATATAACATATTTTATAATCGTAATACTACATTAATCTTATTTCTCTCAAAAGGTTTTCTTTTTATTTCCAAAGTAAATAAATTGTTTGGATGTTTGTTTTACAACGACATTACTTATGTTTCAAGATTTTTTTTATTTTTATTTTTATTTTTTTTTTAACATGATTCACAAAACAAAACAGATATAATTTATTTAAAAAAAAAATAAAACAGAAAAAAATTAAGAAGAATATAAATAAATATCTACAAAATCCACATTAAATTTCTTTTCAATTTTCAACACAAGGCAAGCAAGTACAAACAATTTCTCGAGATATAATATTCCTCGCGCTTAAAGATTGAGATACAAAATGGAATAAGAAATTAAAAAAAAAAATGATCTTAATCTTTTACACACGTATAGATATTAGAGGTGATTTGATGTTTTTTTTTGGCTGTACATATCTTTACGGTACTATACATATATGGGGTGTAAGAGGTCGACATTTATACGTACTTCGTTTCCAATATGTGATTGATTGATTCTTATCGAGTTTTGATGTTGTGAAATGTGGGTGTCTCAAAGTTCAGTATCTTAACCTAGAAATCAGATATATTCTCACAAGTATTATAGTTCATAAATTCAATTTACAACAAAAATTGTTAACTGTATTGATGAACTTAAAATTTATTTAAATATTTAGAAATGTACGTGTTACAAAAAACACAGAAATATTCCTGGTAAACATTTCTAGAATTAATATTGAGGGATTACTATTTAAAACGTCAGAGTGGAAACTCCTCTCAGTATGAGTTATCACCTTACGATTGACCTCTTTCCTTCCTGTCTGTCGATTTGCCTGCCGAACTGCCAGTAGATTTGTCTGTTCTGTTGGACAAAATAATGCCTACCTAGTACCACAAATGATTATATACAGATGAATTAAGATTAACAGAAAACGAAAAAAATTGGTAGCGCCATCTTTTGAAGCTGCACTTTTTTTTGTACTATAAATGGGTGACTTAAAATAGAAAGAAACCAACACCATTTAAAGAGAGTATAAATCAGAGCTATCTAGTATAAATAAATAATCAATAAAATGTGTATATAGTAGTATATAGTAGGTACAGTCAAGCATCAAAGTCTGTAGGCATATCTTTGACAATTAGACATTCATCAATCTGCACATCAATGCGTCAATGCGTCAGTGCCATCAATGTGTACATCAATTGTACATTGTGTACCTACATTGATATTGTAGGCATATATCTTTGACAATACACAATCAGGCCCGCCAATTTTCAAAACATTTTCAAGCGATCGATCCTGTGTGTTCTTGGAGGGTTTATGAAACTCCATGTTTCTAATTTCATTTATTTTGTTAAGATCAAATTTTGTACATTTATGTACATATATCAAACTTCATTATAATTCATTCATTATTTATGTATACGTATACAAAACTTTACTGATGTATATTTAAAAGAAAAAAATTTTATAATTTTATGTTACGAAACGGTTATGCAAGATTTTTTTTTAAAAAGTTCAGCACTTTTGGTTTGTAATTCATTTTAATACTATTTTTATTAGGTCTGTATCGTTCAAAAATTTTACTCATCAGGTAGCTACTTCCTTAAGTTTTGATTTAGTCAATATAATTCGCTAAGTCAGTATGTTCTTGCCTCATACTTAATGTATAAAGTTAGAATTTAATTTTTGTAGTTTGGTCGTAGCTACCTGATGAGTAGACTGAACTTTTTGTTCGTGCGAGCTTATCAGTACGAAACCAAACTACCACAGAGAAAACTAAAGGAAAATTTTAATTTTTTGGAGTCGATACACTTTGTATGACTCTCGGGTTAAAGTACGGGGGGATTTTGATATTTCTATTGGCCTCTTCATTTTTTCTGATAAACAAGTCAAATGATTTAAAGGAAACCAAGTTTGAAAGATTGGAATACATTTCAAACATTTTCGAACAGATGGAGAGGTAAAAAGCCTGAAACAAAATTCACAATTACATTATAATAAATCGTACACAACAACGACTATAAATAATCCATAAATGTAATGAAGACATTCGATTACATACAGTACAAATTAACCGTACACGGACATAAATGTTCGTACATTAAAAAAAATTTAAAAAAATCAATTTATTTACGAGTCGTGCAAACAGATACACGAGTAATAATATATATTTGATTACAATTAGTTATCTTACTAACCTTTAAATCAAATTAAGAATAAAAAATTTTCTTCATTCCTTTATAAGGTATATACATATGTAGGTATATGATCTGGTAATTCGGCTTAAATACAAAAAATGAAACAAAAAACGTAAAAAATATAAAAAAATACAAAATCTTATTATTGAAATATAGTAAATAATAAATTGATTGTAATACAATGATCATTTTGATTTCGTATCAACACATGTGTCAAAGATAATTTATAAAATTGATAAAAAATGTTGTACAACAACGAAATTGTTGTACAATACACAACAGAACATGATTTATACAGTGAGTTAATAAATTTCGACAGAATTTTCGGTAGATGAATAATGCTTTTTGAGGTTTATGACAGTGATTTCTACGTAGGAGATAATCAAACATCATTTGTAAATAGCATATAGGTTGTAATACACATGTTCAATACCGTCATTGAGTTTTTTCTTTTTTTGTTATTGTGTGCGGCAAATGAGCAAATTTCGATCATAGGTAACGCAATCAAATTTTTGAGTTTATTAAAGAAAAAAAAAGAAAAAAGTCTTGAAAGACTCGTTCGCTAAATAAACAACGCAACTCAGGCTTGATGATTTCTACGGGATATCATATTCCCGAAAATAAATATCCCAAAAAAATCCCATAACAAAGAAAATAATTCTCTCCGAAATAAGAGTTCCAGAATTAAAGAAGGAACTAGAGAAACAGGGGTTTGCCCAATCGAGAAAGAATTAACTGATGTAAAGGCAAGTGAAAAAACGGTGCAAGTGGTTCAAACCATTCACGCGATCAAGTTAAAGCCACCAACATTCGACGGAACAACATCTTTCGGCATACTCAAATTTTAATTTGAAACAGCTGCTAATCAAACCCGTTGCAATGATGAACATTTTGATACAGCTCTAATAGTGGCCCTTAAAGGTGATTCAGCGAAGGCCTTACAAAACATTCCGGAAAAAGATCGCATGAGTTATCTCGAAATTATGAAGGCGCTGGATCGGAAATACGGCAGTGGCGAAATATATCGCATGGAATTGAAAAGCCACTACCAAAATGGAGGAGACTTGTTACATGAATTTTCATCTTTTCGATACAAGTACGTCGGCCGATTATTTGAAAAGGCTTAAAATTAACGCATTCATTGACAGCATTCGAGATCCAGAGACACACAAAGCGGTGATGTTGTCACATAAAGCAACCTTTACGGAAACCATCGCCTGTGCATTGACGAACGAGACTGCACAAGCGACAAGCCATCACCAAGCCGTCAATGAAAATACGCCGAGTGGAAATCGACACCAACATAAATACCGACCGGTCGGCACCAAGCTACCGAGACGTAAGCAGCAAAATCAGATGTTAGGCATGTATGATAAAATCGGTCACATATCTCGGGATTGCTATGGAAAATAAGAAGGAAACGGGGAAGATCACCATCTCCTATGCAGCGGCGACCAAGTGAAGAGCAGGCAGTGTCCAAACAAGAGGGCCAATGACGACGGAGTCGTTAAACTACAAAGAGTCAGCTTAAAGGGACAGAAGCTGATCGTTTCGTAAGTAGCAAGAGGCGGTGACAGCTTAACAATCAAAGGCGACATTGGTGACACG
This sequence comes from Tipula helvola, assembly GCA_963556165.1. Lineage (NCBI taxonomy): Eukaryota > Metazoa > Arthropoda > Insecta > Diptera > Tipulidae > Tipula > Tipula helvola. The sequence goes on from OY744483.1 coordinate 68,680,028, forward strand.
GACTGTATTATCACCTTGGATACGGGAGCCAATCGCATGAGATTGTCCGTAAAGATCTGATCTGTGGAGGTATGCAACCAGATAATGGATTGAAGTTACAAACGGCAACTGAAGATAATTAAAGGCAAAATGATCGTAAAAATAATCATCACGAGAATTCATTCCCAACACGAAGTGCTAATTGCAGATATTGTGGATGAAGTCATATTGGGGGTCGACTTCATGAGGGTCAATGGCTTCGTGGTGGATGTATTAACTTACGATAACATCGAGTTGCCACTTCAATATAGCAGTAAAGGAAACTACCAGATTAATTATTATTGATCATCGGGAGAAGCTGCCACCGAACCCGGAGACGATCATGTGGGGAAGATTGGAAGGAGGTGGTTCTGGGTCAACCAGGTTGTGGGTTGTGGAAGCTAACGAAGAGGAGAATTAGGACTGTAAATCTCTCGGATAAGACAAAAACCATTCAGAAATGGACAGTCATCAGCAAATGTGACCAGGTATCGACGATAGTTAAATGTGAACAGAAAAGTCCATCGAATCGAACAGAAACAGAGATGCCGATTCTTCAACCACCCAGGAGGTTACCATTAGCAAAACAAGAAGAAGTCAACCAGGTATGGTAACAGATATGCAGGTGGCAGTTGTCATCGAACCATCTAACAGCCCATAGAGCTCACCGATAGTATTGGTCGAGAAGAAGGACGGTAGGATGAGAGTCTGCCTTGATTACCGAAAACTCAATGCTATGACGAAGAAAGATATAGCTACCAATTGCCAATGATCGATGACACGTTAGAGAGGTTATCGGGTGCTCGAATATTTTCGACATTAGATCTACAACGCGGCCATTGGCAGGTGGAAGTCCATAAGGAGGATCGCGAGAAAACGGTGTTCAGTGTGGGTAACGAACTTTGGCAGTTTAATGTTATACCATTTGGATTGTATAATGCCCCTGCAACTTTTGAACGATTAATGGAGCGCGTTCTAAAGGGATTACATTGGAAGACGTGCCAAATATATTTGGACCACATCATCATTATTGGCAAGGATTTCATCGAGCAGAGTGGAATCCACACCGACGAAGATCCACGCAAGAATGGAATCCACATCGACCCGACGAAGAAAAGATCGCAGTGGTAAAGGATTGGCCAAGAACTAAAAATTTACATGAATTACGGAGTTTTCTGGGATTGTGCACTTATTACGCAAAGAGTATGACGAGTAGACCAGGAAGAAGAAGCCATTCAAATGGAAGGATGACTATAGGAAAAAGCATTTGTGGAACTAAGGAGACGATTTTGTGAAATTTATTTTGGCACCGATGCAAGTAATGCCGGTATAGAAAGGGTGTTATTACAGGAAACTAATGGCCAAGAACAAGTTATTGCATACTACATCAAAACCTTATCAAAACCGGAGAGTAATTATTGCGTGATACGGAAAGAATTGTTGGCTATATTGGAATGCGTTAAGCATTTCCATAAGTAATACCACGGCGCTTTATGGTGGCTGTTGCAATTCGAAAATCAAGAGGGACAAGTAGCATGCTGGATCGAACATGTTCAAAGCTACGACTTCCAGATGGAACATCGAAAGGGAAGCTCATACGTAAATGCCAACGCATTATTAAGACGATCATGTCCAGTAGATTATGGTCACGCTGAAGTAAAGTAAGGCATCATCGACGTTAGAAAGCTATTTAGAAGGAGAACTATTTGTACTTTCGGAAAAGATGTTCAATAATTTAAAAATTATTTTGTTAGGAACGCAATCAACCCTTAAATTCCTGAGAGAAGCAGAATGTTGGCTGAATGGATGGGACGTTCGAGGTGGTTCCAGTATTTATGCGCCAACTATTTAAAATACATCCATTTTCATTCAAATTTCCTCGTTTTTCAGGCTTCCTGTAAAATATTAAAAACGTAGAAACACGGTTTTGCATTGTAACTAGCGAACTAGCCGTATGTATAACAACGCTTTTCTCTGCATTTCGAAAAACCCTTTAATTTTGGGATGATTCAGGTATCCTCGAGGCCCTATTCATCACAATGTTTATGAAAATTTACCATTAATCAGCATCGAGCCTGAAAGAACATATTTAGCAGCAGGAAATATCGCCACTAAAATTCTAGCCTACCTATACGACACAACCCGCGGTACGTTAGGTTTAATAAGAAAAAACAGGAAAATTTTGATTTTTCAATCAATTAGTTAATAGTCTTGTAAAATTTTGATTTTGAATATTTAATCAAAGATTATTTTAAAAAAACTCAATTCCGGAATTGATTCCGGTATTACGGAATCGAGAGCATTCAAATTCAAAAATTCCGAAATCATATTTTTGCCAAAAATTGGATGCCCGCTCTAATATGCATATTACATTATTTAACATAAATGTGTTTGTCAGATGGCGGCTTTTGAAATATATTTTGAGAGAATCCTACAGGAAAAAAATACCTTTTAAGCAAGTGGCACAATACAAATATACATAGGTATGCTGAGTAATCCAGAGAAAAATTAATAAACGAGGGTATAAAGTGCGACCTTATAAGTTCAAAATCAATACGAAATCACCACAAGCCAAATATATCAAATTTATATCGGTCCAAGCAATTACTTATAATTTAAGCGATTACTGATAATATCATAAACGAATTTTGATTTAAACGGAAGGCCAACCAATTTAGCTGTTAAAGCTATATGTTTTTCAGTTTACAATTCTGAAACTTTGGATTTAGATTTTACATTATATAGAGATGTGCACCTAATATTTTAGTTACGATCGGACAAGGGAATCTTGGAGCTCCCATACTACCTTTTTAAGACTGACATTAAAGAGACCTCACAACTTTTAGACCAAACGTAGGAATATGACAAGTAACAGATCACTGTAGTATAGAGAAATATTAATTTCGATTGGAATAAGCTTTACAACCGCCATCGCCTTGATTTCGATTGGCAGGAAACTAAAACGTGTTATTAGTTTTAGGCAATTAAAAACTAATTTGCTTTTCGTATAAACAACACAAAACAAGTTTCAAAATACATAATATATAAAAAAAAAAAGCACCAACAGCATCTAATCACGTCTCTTATCACGTTATTTTTGTTTTTAATAATTTCACTCGTCGATAACGTCGTACATAAAAACTCGTAGATACATTAAACTTTTTTTTTGTTGTTTAATATTTTATTTAGGATTAATTTTTATTTTTATTTTTAATTTGTTTACAGGTATGTACATAATAAAAATGTATTTAACTTTTTTTATTGGATTTGAATAGCTTTATGGTAATATGTTGTTTAATTTTGTATATAAGCAGATAACGATTGTGGGAGTGGAGTTAACGGAATATTTTATATGCCTTGTGATATTATTTTAATTGACAGATCATTCTGATTGAATTAATTGCCATTTGAGTTTAATCCAATTCTTGAGGCATGCGGGTGTTACGTAAAACAGTAGCAGATAATTACTTTGCACGCCGAACCTAATGTATGTTATATGAATTTTATCGATCTTTATTGGTTATAGCTTTAAAGGCCAAAATCCATAATTTTATATTTTGATCGGCGTGTTTTAGTTTGACGGCCTGAAAAATATAAAATTCACGTTTTTTTAATGAAGTTATATCATATGGTCAATACATAAAGTATTATTGAAGACGAAGTAGAGTTATTTTTGAAAATTTTAGGTCCGTTTGGGATGTAGAATAAATAAATATAAGAAAAACCTACATTTTATAGGATGATCTTATTAGAAATTTCAATCAATTTTATAAGTCGTTTGATTTTAAAATTGACAAAACGAGTTTAAGCGTATAATTCCTTCTTCGATTGCTTTACCTAAATGTTAATAATTACATATTTCCAATTATGAAAGTAATTAACTCAAATACGTTCGAATCGAATTCACAAATAACTAACCTGATCACCACTCTCGTCGATCTTCAATACCAATACCATTCTCTCGTTGACGCGATAAATGCTCTTGTAGAAATTGACATACCACAACCTTCAGCGTATTCGAAACCGTCCGTTTTACCCATTAAGACCATGCTGACAGTTTCCAATTGGCCACTCAAATAAATAAATGTCGATTTTATTACGTGAGGTAAGTCATTTATACATATAAAGAGAAAATAGAGTTGAACCAAGTATCGTTCCTTGCAATACACCTGACATTATACGCTCAAGTTCCGACTCTTTTCCATTTATGATGACTTTTTGATATCTATCTGTTAAATAATTAAACATAAGTTTAAGTGCTGTATTATCAAAATTAAAGAAAAGCATTAACTTCTGTAATAACAAGACATGGTTTAAAGAGTCAAATGCTTTTGAGTAATCCAAAAGTAGAAGAACAACAAATGAGTTTATCTTGTCAAGGTAACAAGCCAGATCATCGACAACATGAAAAAAGGTGTTTGTTGTACTATGGTTATTACGAAATCCGGATTGAAACTGATTTAGATAATTAAATTTTGATAAATGCTGGTTGATTTGGTCACGAAGAATGATTTCAAAAATTGTTGATAGAATCGAAACTAAACTAATCGGTCTAAGATTATCCAAAGAATCAATGCCCAGATAGGTCAAATGTGATATAACACACGGTAAAATATTCTCAAGAAATTTTAAGTTGATTTTATCGTGACCTGATGAATTCGATTTAATAAGATAAACGCTTTGGAAATATCAAATTCACTTATGCAACTGAATGAGAAAGACGTGATATTACCTGCGCACTCAAACTAAGGTAAGGGAATAACAACAGACAAAATGGGTACGTTGCAGAAATAAGAATTGATGATTGAAGGGTCTAAATCGGTTGAAGTACTAGGTTTACCAGCCCCTAATCCAACATGATTGCAATTATTCCAAATTCGTTTCATGGTTAATTTACTATTTCCAAAAAAGTATTTTTGTTTTGAGATTCTTATCAAGCTCGTTATCCTATTGCGTTCATTACAATATATTACTAAGCCCTTGGCATCGGCTGTTCTTCTATACTTAATATAAGTATGATCTGTCGCTAGCATACTTTTAGCAATACTATACTATTAAACCATGGAGCAACAGATTGGCTATTAACTATTTTTTTCGTTGGTACACAGTTATTATGAAAATAATATAGGCAATCATAAAAACACTAGAAGGTAAAATTGACATTATTGGACAAGTGCAAAAAACTTCAGTTAACGTCAGAAAAAAAATATTCATAATAATTTCAGCATCCAACTGACTATATATAGTCGTATAGATAAGCCTGTAATCCATTTTAACTCTCTGAAATATCACGCAACATATATTGACTAGACGAAAATATTCTACAGTAATCTGATTTAGAGACAATAAATTGATCGAGCCAGGTACCATCATGGGTAGGTGAAAATGGAACCGATATTAAATTGTTCGCTTTTAGAAGATTAGAACTTAATGGATTGATCCATCATGTTACAATTTATATCGCATCCAATTATGAAATGATTATAGTTTAAAATGTGCGATGATAGAAATTCCTGAAAATTGTCTAAATCGGATTGCGTAGGAGTTGACGGATTATAGCAAACCACAATCAATATTGTCATAGATGGTAGTATCATCTCAGCTATTAGAACTTCAGTTTTGCCATAAATAGACGAATGGAATAATTTAACCTTGAATCGCTTCTTATAGTAAATGCAAGCAGCTCTACTCCTCTTATGAGTTTTGTCATATCTCGTAACCATTCAGCGCAACAGATTCATTATTGATCTTACTAGTAAGCCATGTTTCCACGACACCAAATACATCGAGATCTTTTGTATCGATAAATATTCTCAATTTGTCAATATGGCAGAATAGACCACGAGCATTCAAAAATCCAAAAGTTAGATAAGTGGTGGGACAAGGAACAAGGACAATTTTAGACAAGAAATAGTTTCCGGTTCTTAATCGTAGCATCTTTAGTTGAAGATAAGCATTTCTGCGATGAGTTCAGATTGCGTATAGAATTAGTGAAGAACCTAAAATATAAAAAAACATTTGAGAGTAATACATAAAAATTATAAAATAAACAATTAAATACATAACTGATATTACAGTGGCACGGAGAAGTTAATGAATTACTGTAATGGCAATGATTCTGTAGCAGAAACTTTTCTGGGCATGTTGAAACGACAAACATGTCTATCCCTACTCGTGGTAGGATAACTCCACTGCCGTTTTTTGAAATTCCAGTTTTACGTAAAAAACGTCGAATTAAAACCCCCTTTGGCCAAAAAGTAGCTGATAACACTTGAGTTGAGAAACTTCTATCCAAAGTTAGTCTGAATGAGACGAACGTGAGCTTAGTTCTATCTCGCTCCTTAGGGAGCAGTAGAGGGACAATCAACCCCATCTAGATTATTTAGTTTGGACTTTAAATAATCTACTAATGCAGCCACTTCCGTGTGAGGATTCAGTTTACTCACATATAAGACATCGTTGTCAGGCACGTGAACGGATTGTAACGAAGAGGTCACGGCACCTATTCAAATGACGTCAGGTGTGGAATTGTTATATTCGGTTTGAGAATATTGTGGATTAGTTGATGAGTTAACAGAAATCTGCATTTGCAACGACTGGGCAGACGAACGTTGTGCATCAATTGATGCTTTCATAAAATCATTCATCAAGGAGACCATATCATATTACAGGTCAACTCATCGAACTTTTGAATATAACAGCAAATATGGTAATTTCGCAGCACGCAGCACAGAACCGACGTAGTTACTTTGTCTTCATTAATTGGTTGTGCGTTGTAGTATTTATTATTATTATTATTATTATCTTTATTTCAAACAAAAAAACATAAATACAAAATCAATAGCTAATTAAAACAATACAATTTGAATATGAAATAAAGAACAGCTCCTATAGACAATAATGTCTGTAGTGGAGCAATTTGAAACAAAATATAAATAAAATGTAATACAATTCTTGGTTACATTAAAATACAGATAATATATTGAAACATTGTAAAAGAAGTCAATAAACTTCAGCAAAATACAAACTACGGTATATTTAGATACATATATTTATAATTACACGAAGGTACAAATAGAACATAATGCATTTTAATATTCATACTAAAAATATTTCTCGATATCATCAATGTCAAGTAGACAAGCCCAAATTTTCCTGTAAAATTTGTGTTTCGGAACAGATGGAAGCATTTTCACAATATTATTTCATTATTACAACGAAGACCGACAAAACTGTTTGGATTTCTCATATTAGACGGGTGAAATATACGACTATGATAACTATTGCTACGAACAAAAAACATGTTTAACACCTTAAAAACATACAGATACCTGCTAAGAGGTAGCAAATTTAACTAACGAAGAAGTGGAATTGTGGTTGTATTTCTTGAACGAGCATAAATTAACTTGACAATTCTTTTTTGCGCTATAAAAAGATCTGAAATGTTAGCAAAGTATGTTCCACCCCAACTAGTTATACCATACATTATCGTTGATTCAACAAGAGCATGATATAACCTTCTTAAAACATATCGAAGGGCACAAAGGTCGAAGGTTATAAAATGTATGCACTACAGTATAACAATTTTCCTGATATTAGTTAGGTGGGAGGCCCAATTAAGATGCGAGTCAATTGTAACACCTAAGTATTTAAACTCATTTAAGCAGGGCAGATCAAAACAATGCACAAAACATGGATTCTTATCGCACGAGTAAACATGATACCTGAAAAAGTTTTGCTCAACTCTTATGTAAGGTCGCCTAAAATGCATAACTCTATATTTTTTACTAGCAACAAGTCGGTGATAAAAAAAACATTTACTTAGGGCCGATTGTATGAACATCGCTAAATGAAAAAAAATCCGAGAGTAATGATTAATCACTATACTCAAGGATTTTACTTTTCGTCGATTGTATGAACGATGCTAAATAAAAATTTAGCCTCTCTTTAATTGCAGTTTTACATATAACAGTTTTTTTGTATGTCTGGCAATAGATCATGTTTATGTGTCAAATTTTCAACAACCGCAAGAGCAACCATCTTTCGGAAAACTCCGAAAACACAAGCAACTTTCACATAATGTCACTAGGTGTCACTAAATATTTTCTGTCAAAAATTGTATGACAATTTTATGTATGCATTTTGTAAATATAAACAAAAATATTTTCGGGTCATAAAAGTGACTATTATTAGTACCTACGTGATAAATAAATTGATTTTGGCTGTCCCTTTTTGAAAAACGTCAGTAATATTTTTTTGATTGTGTAGTGATATCTAGTGGCAAACGCTCTGTACTTCTTGTTTGACCATGCTGCCTCTTTCAGAAAACGCTCTGTACTTTTCCAACAATCGTGCTGCCTCTTTCGGAAACATGATCTATACTTTTTCTATGACCTTTACTTTGTTGATGTTTATTAAAATTTTTTTTTTTTGTTTATTTAGAGGAGAATAAAATATAAATTCCCGAATTTGACTTTTTCATCCTTGCTGAGTCCATTTTTAATAATTAAATTCTTTTGTAAAAATGTCTCGTTTGTATGATACACCACATTTGAAATGTCAAAAAAACAAAAACAAATTTTTTTAATTCTCTGATTCAGTCACCAAACAGACAGGATTATTCGGATGGCACAAAAAAAAATCATCGATTAATTTTCTGATTTAGCATCGTTCATACAATGCAAACTACGCTAAATCAGAGGATTAATCATTTATCCTCGTTCATACAATCGGGCCTTAGAGTGTATAAATCAATATTAATAAACTATTGAATTTGATCGTAGTCAATAGACGCACACCCTCTGAGATTAATTTCAAAGACGAAATTGAAATAAATTAAAAACAATAAAACACCACATTTTAGAAGACCTTGACGACTATTCACGTTATTAATTTTTACAATTTGACTACGGTTTAGAAGGTAACTTATAAACCAATCTAATATTTTGCCTCTGACACCAATTCTAGACAATTTCATTATTAGTATGTCGTGGTTAACAGTATCAAATGCTTTTGAAATGACCATAAATAAATATTGCTCAAAAAATTTAGGAGAGCTTCTTCCGTAGATTTTCCTGCTATAAATACAAATTGGAGATCACTAAAAAATTTTATTTTACCAAGGTAAGAGACCAATCGTCATTTTATTAATTTCTCAAATAATTTGGAAAAAGTATTCAATAGTGAGATTGGTCGGTAATTGTTCAATTGCAGAGCATCATTCTTTTTAAAAACTGGAATGGTATTTACGTCACAAGGGCGCTAAAACTGGTATTTACGTCACAAGGGCGCTAAATGAGTTGTTACTCAGTTGTACAACGTAGCGCTCAATAAGCGCATAAACACCAATCAATTTGAGCGCTCAATTTTGAACTCAAATTGATGCACCTAATGCTACTTTAATCGTACTTATTATTCGGGTTTAAACGAAACAACCATCAATTTCTTGGCTATTGACCGACAGGTGTTCATTTATTTATTTAATATTGTTTAGCTGTTTGTTTGTAGATGACACTAATAATAAATAAAAACAGAGATACGAATAAAGAGATAGATTATACAGAGCAAATATTTGGCCCGCGTCACTTTTATTTTCAGTTTATATTATCAAAGCTTATTCCTGTAACCCAAAACTATGCCATCTACTTGTAAATAGATAAAAACCAAATCAAATCAAATTTCCTCATTTTTGTTTTTTTTTTTATGTATAGCTATGCACAATAACAATATGTATACGAGTAACTATATACATAGATATAATATTTTAATATACATACATACATAGTATTTTTCCCATTCGCATTGCTTGAAAAATAAAAAACACAAAAAACAAAACACAATTGGAATGAATGAGAAACAATATGATTGTATATCTTTCATGCCAGATTTATTGTTGTTGTAAAATCGATATAATTATTATTTGGTTAATAATTTTCGTCTAGGGATTTTTCTGTTTTTTCGACTACGAGTCTACGACACACGTGTACTTGATCGTCCAATTCTAAAAATGTATTTATAATGGGTTCTGCGTACGTCAGTGTGCTAATGTTGAACTCGTTTTGTGGAAGACGGGTTACGAAAATCATTTTTGGATAGAATTTATATCTCGTTTACAATTGGCAGTTTTTTGTTTGAACGTGGTTTAAACCTTTTCATTTTGATTGTATATTCCCGGGTGCGGGTATAGATCTGAATTTTCACTTTTGAATATTTCTGTAATTTTTTAACGGATTTAAATTTTGTTTGGATTCAGTTACTAAATTTTCTAGTTTTTTTCTGAAAATTAGAAATAAAAAAAAAATAATATATCACCTTCTTTTTACAATTTCTAAAAGAAAATACGATTCGAATATTTGTTTGCTTGAAGCGACGGACAATATGCCGAATATAGATAGCAATACCGAAATAAACTCATCAAGACCTGAATAGAAGAAAAATAAGATTTTTCGCCACAGTCATCGACACAATTTTGGGGATGTTAGAAAATATTTTAATCTGCATGTTCCACTTCAATAAACATCTATGAAGTATTTTGTGGGTTATGTAGCCTTAAAAGTAAGTGCAAAAACTAAATGTCCAGATGCATAAAGATCTTCGTTAAGGAAAATAAAATTTTGGAAACTCTATCAGAATTTTTAATTACAAATAAAAATTATTGTGTAGGAAGCGATTTTGGAAAGCTTAAAGCACCATCCGATTTCTTCTTCAACATAATAAAGAATAAATCCTTTTCTACAAAAATGTGAACAAAATATTTTAAGAATTTGTATAAATAATATCAGCCTATTCAAAAAAGATTTTTATAGCGAATATAATCCGTATTCCGAACATAATAAAGCAGTTTAAGATTTTATGATTTTAGTGTTAATCAGATAACACTGCACCTGGTTGGCAAAGAAACTTATAAAATCGAATTACCGCAATGCCCGTAACCCCAACTGTAGAGTAGTATTGAAAGGGAAATAGAATATTATAAAATAAAAATTTATTAATAAAAATGTTAAATTCTTTTATTCACAAACGTTGAAACCGAATGTAATACCTACTTTTCAAAATGTCGAATAATTATTCTAAACAAGAAAACATCCAATCCAATATTGAATATTTCTTAGTAGCTTTATTGATTTAATAAATTTAAAAAAAAAGCAATTACAACAACAATTCCATTGGGTAAATTCAAAATTGGTTTAGCTAAATGTTTGTTTGTTTGGATTTATCCAATGCAGACGTGGTTTTTTTATTTAACAAAGCAATATAAAACTATTATCATTTTGTGGACCACTTACTGCAAACATCTACTTAGACAGTCGAATTTAAATAGAACGTCACAGTCGTCTTTGTTATTCCAAGCTTCTTATCGTCGTTTCTCCCGATAATTATATTAAACACTTAAGCGGCGAACCGGATATCATACCCGTTTAAAAATCAATATCTATAAATAAATACTTCTTCACCAAAATCGTACCATTGTGACTGTTTAAATTTACGGTAAATAACTCAAATTTACTATAAAACATGCTTTTCAAATTTACGACGAAATATTAACTATTGTCCACGTTAAACAAGTTTTGACCAATGTAACAGTTTTAACTTGAAGAACGGACTATCTGGAAAAAATGTACGGCTTACTAGATCAAGATTTCACTTAGGTACAGACTGTTAAAGACTTATCGACACCAATACAGACGAAAATAAATTTAATGGTAAAAGAATGGGAGAAACCTGGGAATATTGATTTAAAAACAAGAAAGGATTTAACGAGTTACACCACAGTGATTCCAAAATTATAAGGTCTATCAAAAAACTAACAAACCAAATTTGCCGTATATACCAATTGTAAGTTCCGTAGATGGCCCCACATATTCGTTAGTATCATTTTTAGGCAATATTCTAAAACCTAGTGTAGGAAAGAGAAATTCTTACATACAAAATTCCGAAAATTTCTGGTAATCTCTTTAAATGTTACGTCTTGTTTACTAAAGTCGACAGCCAAATTGTTTAAAATATTAAAAGTCAAAATTGGAGAAATATAAAGAAAAATGCTAAATCAAACTTAACAAAAATTCACTTTTCCACTGTTTTAGATTTCGTTTTGAATAATTCTGAATTTTCATTTGACAACCAATTTTACAAACAAATTTTTGGCGCACCTAAGGGCTCACCAATAAGTCATATCATAACAAACTTATTAATTGAAAATTAGGAAAATTCGGTTAAATTCTTTAGATTTTCAACCTTTATTTTACTTTAGATATGTGGACGATATAATTACGGCAATACCAATAAACAAAATTGATTAATTTTTGGAAACATTTAATTCAAAAAACAACAGAATAAAATTTAACTTAGAAAAAGGAGTAGATAACAAATTTTCATTATTGGACATTCTGCTGATTCACGAGCCAAATGGCAAAATTTTTTGTGATTGGTACCATAAAAATACTTGGTCTGGTAGATATTTAAATTTTCATTCTTGGGTTCCCAACAATTATAAAATTACCACCATTAAAATTCTGACCCAAAAAAATCTAAAACTTTCTATCCGAATAATTTCACAATAAAAATTTAAAAATTCTAAAAGATACATTATTTCGCAACCAGTATCCGGAGAAATTGGTAAACCACATAGTATGGAAACGAAAAAAATGCCCATCAAAATTTTATTTCTCGATCAACAAATGAAACCACTAATTATTTGGCCATTCCCTACGTTAAAAATCTTTACAAAAAAATCAAAAATCTTTCAAAAATTATAACTTTAAAATTATAGGACGTGCAGCCACAAGCTTATAAACAACAACTTGTTTTCTTAAATTTAAGATAACATACCTTTAGAGAAACAATCAAACGTTGTTTATCAGGTACATTGTAATTTCTAAACAATTTTTAGAAAAAAGATTTTGCCAACAAAAAAAGTGACATAATTAAAGAACAAAATTTAAGCATTAGTGTGTTACACGACATCTAAAAAATACAAATCTCCAAATAAGTTTAGGTACCATAAAAATTCTCGAGAAATAAAAAAATTTTAAACAAAGATCGATTTTGTAAATGCTACAAATTAAATCAAGTACAAATTCTGTGAAAAGGCGGTTGTAATAAAAATTTGTGATTGCTTTATTTTTTGATTTATGTATAAAAGAAAGAATTGTTTGATGTATTTTTCACTACGCTTTTGAAAATGAACCCGAACAGGGTTCGGAAGCTAAAGCTTTAATTGGTAAAAAAGAAATAAAAAAGAGCCCTAAACCAAATAAAAATTGTTTAATTGATAAATATTAATTGGCTAATAAAATTAAAAACTAACATTTCATGCAGACCGAAGAATCGTGCACTCTGCATTAGGACGACTTAGGGAATCGGGTCGTGAAATCATAACGCAGTTAAATGATCAGGGCATAGATACATCTTCCGGATAATGTAGCATTATAGCCGTTCAGCGAAAATTCCAAAACTAACCAACAAAACTAATATGGGCGAAACTACATCAGCACCCGAATTCCGGTTCGATGATAAATTTCTCATATGAGTTTTATCCAAACTCGTTAAACGCGATTTCGGTATGATGACTGATGTCGTTTTCGATTGATAAAAAAAATTAAACTCAGTGCAAAAAAAACTAAACTCGCCATAGTAAAAAATGTTCGAGTTTAGTTTGTTTTTGCACTGAGTTTAGTGTTTTTGATGAATCGAAAACGACATGAGAAATTAAAACTCATAAAGAATGTCAATAAAAACCATGAAATATTTTTTCTATGAGAAGTAGTTTATTTAGATAATAACATAAGTTTGATGCACAACCAGTAAAAAATTGTGCCCATTTTTGAAATTTTGGCGCTCAGAATTTAAATTTAGAAGCCTAAAACTATTGTGCTGTGTGTAAAACTTACAAATTCACACAAAACAGATTAATTGGCCCGAAAGGGACTCACATACGACAACAGTTTCTTGTGTGGTGTTCCAATGCTAAGCCACAATCACAAAAAATAATAAATTTCCCCAATTTGAATTTATAGGTACAAATGGGCCTATTAAAATAATCTTTTATAGTAAATCCCTGCTGTTGTTAGACTAAATACTATACAATTCAATTTGTAAACAAAACTATTGTAAAATTTAAATCACGAAACACAATTTTCCGGTTTGTAATAAAAACGCAAAATTTTGTTAATTATATCATTTTTTATTTATAAATCTTTGGTATACGTTAGGTAGGAACCTAAAATAATTTTGGTGTGCCAAACTTGTCTCGAAAGGGACCCCCATATGGCACAACAATTTTTTTATGTTGTTTACAAGACTTACATATCACACAAAAATGCCTCTGCAACTCGGCGTTTGTTGTTGATCCAAATGGATCGCTTACGTCCCTTAAATTTCTGCAAATTTTTACAAGGCTAAATTTAAATAAGAAAAATATTTACATACTATATACAATTATTATACTATATACATTGTGTATGTATTATAAATACAATTACATAACTACTTTTGATTGATAGATCGCCTTATTCTTATACGTAAATGTGGGGCATTTGCATTTAAATCTCACATGTTTTTGTCCCCAAGCATTTTTTTTGTTCCCTTAGCATTTTACAGATAATTTTTAACGGGTATAAGTTAAGTATTTGATCACAATACAGACATTTATGAAAAAATTATTTTGGGCTTTTATTTTTAAAAAAACGAGTTTTTTTGTCATGAACGTTACTTTACTTATTTTAGATAAATTGTGAAATTCAAAAATATAAATTTACACATTGGTGATATGTCTACTTCCAAATGGTATATTAATCTTTTGTATTTTGAATTTTCAAATTAATAATTTTAAAAATAACGTAATAACGTATTTTAGGTAACGTTCATGAGAGAAAAATTAAAAATAGCACAAAAGATTATTTAAAAAAATGCAAAACACAAATCTGCTCACGCTCAGATTTAAAAGAAACAGAAATATGATTCCAAAATTATATTTTAAACTTTTTTATGTGAGATTTAAATGCAAATGCCCCATATACTAATTTCATTTGTGAACGACCTTTTGAGGTCATATTTTGAAAAAAGTATATTCATCGGATGCATGAAAATGCATAGACAAAAATTATAACCAATAACCAAATACATACATATGCACCTAATCATAAAACCGCTTTTACAACAACAATAGCCATGAAAAAATCGTTTTTTCATTCATCATATTTTTGCTTTTACTAGGGATGTGTTTATATATGTAGTAGTGGAGATAATTACATACATATATAAAAATATAAATATATAAATATTAGGAAAACTTATTGACGATTGGAGCATCACGGATTCCACCTAGTAGAAAATTTTTAAACTGAGGTACCTGATAATTTGACGTTCGAAATTATTGTAAACAACTCCAATTTTGAACTGTAAACACAATTTTTACGTTTCGGATTGCTAATAATTCTAAATTATTCCAATTTCGGACTATAAAAACAATTTTTAATAACCGCATTGCTAAATTTTCTATCGTCGCATTTGTGACAAATGTCATTTTATCAGGTGCATCATTTTAACTATTGTCCTCGAGAGGCGCTTTCTCTACTTTTACAATCGTCAATACCTCTCTATTTTACCAATTTTTTTTTTCTTGTTGCTGCCTGTGATAGCAAAATTAAAAAATTTACTATTTTCGTCTAGATGGCACAATGTGTCGGGTTACGAATTGTGTTTCTGCTACTGCTTATATTGCTATTGTCGCTTTTATCAGTCAATTAGTGCGGATCCATGGAATTGTTCCCAATAGTTTATCTCTTTATTCTTATCTCTGATAAAAATAATTTTTGCATTTTATGTTATATTAGGCGTGTTCAGAAATAGATGTTTAGTAAATTCACAGTAAATTTAGACCATTAAATTAGACCATTATAGTGTAATTTAATGGTCGAAATTTACTGTGAATTTACCCATGGTCTATTTCCGAAAAGGCCTAATAAATTATTTTATTTAGCTATTCGTTATGTATAATATACATTAATTAACATTTAATTTTCTTTTCCTAATTTTTTTTATTTTGATAGTTGGAAAAATACTATCATTGTTATTTTTTTTAAATAGTTAGTCGATTGGTGTTTTCAAGCCATCTGAAATACAAATTTTATTATAACATTTTTAAGTATTATTAAATATTTTCATTTTTGGGAAACGGTTAAACAAATATTATAAATGAAGATTTACACTGTAATCAACAAACTATAAAATGTAAATAATTCAAAAAACACAGCTGTTAATTATAAAAACAAATTCAGTTTAAAAGCTTGCACATAATTTATAACAGTTTTGATCTTGTATGTAACAAACATTTAATTATCAACGTGTTGAAATACAAACACTACCATTGCAAAAAATCAATTAACTCACCTTCAGCAAATTCAATTTAATTATTAAAAATATGTAATTATAATATATAAAATAGTACAATATATTACCAAGGTATTTAAAATTTAAATGGAATTTCACAACAAATTTAAAATTATGATATTACCAAGTTTTAAACTTTAATAAAAGGAATTTCAAAATAAACCATTTGTGATGAATGAAATAATACAATAAAAAAATCTAATTGGAATGCAGTTTGACAAAATGCGCATGTATAGTTACGCTATTCTCCAATTGGTGCGCTTATTGTAAAATGAAAACCGAAGTAAAATATGGCTTTTCTCACTTTTGCTCATTGTATGTATTTTTGTTGTTCCATTCTGCTCTCAGTCTTTGTACAACTGGGTTATTTTGAACGAGTACTGTATAACGATCATTTAACGTACGTGTAACGTATAACCATAGACAATCATACTAGATTTCTCATTTCATTATAACTAAAGGAAAAAAACAAAACTTCTGATAATTCCAATGTTATCGTTGTGTTGTGTATTTTATAAGGCAATGATTTTAGAATGCGTTGCAAACATAATACGTATGTATATGCAATACACCGATAACATTTGAATGGACAATTATTTTTTTTTTGTGTTTTTAGTCAAATGAGAAATCTATTATGAATGTATATGGTATAACGTTTTATTTCATACTACATGGGACATTAATTCGATTTTTTCATTTAAAATTAAATTCTAAAATAAAAACATGAGTTTGAAATTTAAAGAAAATCAATCCAAATGAGTTTCAAATTATCAAGTTACCCTAGTTATTGTTTTTTGTTTTTATATTTTTCTGTACGGTAATGGCTCGTTTTCCGGATACTTTTATTCTGTACCGTAATGATTCATTTTCCGAACTGAAATCAATTACGTAAACATTAATTTTCTGTATAGTATGAAATAAAGGAATATAATGTCTTAATATCATAATATAAAATGTAAATGTAAATGAATAAATTTAAAAATAAAATAAAAAACAAAAATATGATAGCAATTACAGTATTTACAATTGTTGTTGTTTGTCTGCTGCATTAACTACATCTCGAAAGAAATTGCGAATTTTGCTGACATCATTTTGGGCCTCAATAAAATGAATTTTACTTGTGTCATCTTTCCTAAGGCGAATGATGGCATCTTTAATCCAAATATGCATAAATTTCAGTAGCTTTCTTAGGTAGAGACACTCTCGGAGTAACTTCATCTTGTAATTGGTCAGATGTTCTCTCAAGTAAGCCTGATGTTTGTCGGTAACATGGAATCCAATTTGGCTGGCAAACACACATTTTTTCTCTTTGCGCTTGGTCAGTATTGTGTTTCTGGATTGTGCTGTTTTGAATTTCACGAGTAGGAAAACTGCGCTGCTTTCACTTCTTTCGTTCAATGTAGATACTGCTTTCGACTTCTTCCATGCTGACATCGGCTCCAAGAGCTTTTATAATATTCTCGGTAATTACTTTTGTTGATATATGTTTATGTGATAAGTTGGATATAATATAAGATTGTTTATTAACTCACTCTGTTTTCGCTTATCTGCTTCCATTTCCAATTTACTTGTGATCCTAATATGCTGACTTAATTGTTTTTTTACCAGATCCAGTTCCATTTTCAAGTTTTTGTTCTCCAATAAAATTAAAGTATTTTAGTTTTTCACCTCATGGAACTGTTCCGATAAAAATGCTTGTGAACGCTGTAGTTCCGCAAACATTGCTTGAATTTGGGAGAATTTGCTGGAAATGTCAACCAATTCCATACTTTCGACTGCACATACTTATACCCGCACATCCATTATGATCCATTATGATTTATTGTCACTACGGACAATATATGTAACTAGTGGCAATTGTTTTTGAGATGAACGGTGTAAAATGTCACGATTGTAATATTTAGAGAATGACTAAACTGGAAATATTGAATTTGTATTTGTCAAAGATATTATCTACTTCAAGGTCAGCAACAATTCGACAGATACTTATGTATAACACAGTAATTATTTTCTTCACACTTTAATAGTTATAGTTCAATCAAAGTATTTTGATGTAATGATTAAATAAATAAATTTGTTCGTTTCAGAGCCTTAATCGTCTTAGCAGAATTGTAATTAATTAATTATAAGTAAATAAGCCCAATTAATTAACTCTCAAAAAAATCCTTGTAAAATAAATGAATCAATAAATGATGACTGCACGTATATTCATGGTAAATAGGATCTCCATAGCACAAAAGGATGCGATCATTTGAAATAATAATAATTAATAACGATGTTGGTTTAAAATTAATTTCCGGCAATTCAATGATCAATTTAAAAAAAATAACAAAAAAACTAAATAAATAAGAAAGTTACATCTACACAATTACACACAAACACACAGCCATATTATAGGAACAGATGGAATGAAGAATTTTTTTCTCGCACGTCGTCTTAACTGTGCATATACAAAAAAAAACATGTTTTTGTTACGAAACATATACTATTTCAAATGGCCACATCATTTCCAATAAATTGTCACCTGATTTTTCTAAAATAGAATTTTTTTTTCCACAACATTTTCGTCTTCCAGATGATCATCTTCGTCTTCTTCTTTATACATAACTATCTATCGATATTTAGGTGTGTGTACATGTACGAAGAAAATACAAGACACAAAAATTTAAATGTTAAGTATTTTTTTCAGGTTTTAAATTCTCACTCTAAAGAGTCGATCGATGTGTGAGGTATAAAAATAATAAGTCATTGTATAAAGAATCTTTACTATTTCTGAATATTTTTGTTTTTCTTTTTAAAATGCTTTTAATATAAATGATTATGTAAATATATAAATTAAATTATTTAAAATAAAACAAGAAAAGGTGACAAATTTGATTTTTATTTTTTGTTTTGTATTTTAGAATTTTTTTTTTCTCGCTGCGTTATATTGTTTTTGGTTTTCTTCGTACCGCATGTCCATATTATCAACCATCCACCACACGTTCGTTCTCTGTAACTCAATGATGATGATGATATTGAATTTATAATTGAATTATAAACTTGTTAGTTTCATAATCATATTAACAAAATTCAATTTATACAACAAGACATTAAAAAATGACTTTTATCTATCAGTTTAAAATCAACCGCGCATCTCACGTATAATTTACATGATTTTTGGTTCGTTCGTTTTGTGTCCGCTGTGTGGATGGCAGTCATATTATATATAGGGGAGCAGCGCTAAATAGAGGCTTAAGGTGATTCTACATCACATACATATTTACGATAGTTTGCTGTTGAATATTTTATGGCTAATTTGACAGGTAAACCGATATTAATCATACATTCTTAAATTGGCCACCTATGAAGCTCTATAATTTAGCCATTTCAGAATTAATCCCACTCCACATCTAGTTATAGAAACACGCAATATACTTAATATTGACAAATTCTAATTTCTCAGTAGATTGTAGGTTTTTTTTTTTTGTTGAAGAATATTTAAATTTTTTCGTCTAATATATTCATCAGAAATAAGATATCAAAAACCAATAAAATTGAATTTATTTTGTAATAAATCATCTGACAAATGACTGAACACATGTACATGTGTGAAATCAGAATTACTAATAAATTTTTATTTTTATTGGCGGTTAGCATTTTATTTCTATATTAACCGATTTTTATTTTTTGTCTCAAAGTGTAAATGTCTGACATCATAAGGTGTCGTTAGGTTATGATGAGGTGTTTTTAATAAGTATTATCGTTGCTACCTGTTTTTGTTTTTTTGCATACAATATTTGAATTTCATCTTCTACACGTGAAGACTAATAAAATGAAATTCTTTCATTAGAAATCATTACCGAAAGAAAATTGTTGGCAAGAAATCATTAGAAAGCCATCACCGAAGCTTATGCGCCACCACCGTCATCGAATGTTAAATAACCTGACACTTGTGTCAAGTGAGATAATCATTCAAGATCTTCTAAAATCAAGATTCCGGCTCGAGATAATCCATTAGCTCTGCGTGGACCTTCAACATTATTTGGAGAAATCCATTAAACCTCTCTTACTAAGAAATATTTTAAGTTAAACACTTTAATTGAAAATGGACTAAAAAGAAAGAAATTTTTCTTCACCATGCACTAAAAAATTTCTTTTCCGTTAATAGAGGACAGAAATATCATTCCAGCTATTACCATTACCATTACCATTACCGTCACCATTACCATCACCATGATCACCACATCCGCTTTATTGACTAATGTTGACCATGATGTTTATTTAAGAATTTCAATGCGCCTAAATGTATGCCATGTACACCACAAAAATAATTACATGAGTTATTTATAAGAATGCCAACAAAGTTTCACACTGCGCTTTTTTTTTTTTTTGATCCGAAGTTGTTTAAAACGTATATTGTCATCAAAAGCAAGTATGTTTGCAAAGTTTGAAAGGAATCGAATCAGTATAGAGGTAGGTGAAAAATTGATTGCAAGATTTAACCCAAACATTGGTTTGGAGTTTCATAAGTGGGGTTCTAATTTTCATTAATGGCCTTGCTTTTAAACAGTTTTATTGGAAAATCTCTGAGATTTACAAAACTCAAACTTTTATCCAAGTGATTTTTGAGTTTTTATCTTTGTGGCATTCCCTTTCTAGCGTATTTGGTCAGAGAAAATATGGAACATTTTTATGACGGAACTCGGAAATTTTGTGTTTCTTCGGTGTTAGTAAAATGCTCTCGCTTTTCTAGTACCATCTTCTGTTTTTCCGTAAATTACATTGAAATTATGCTTCCATGTTAAATTTAGGTTCAAACTAAAATGCATTCCATATCTCTCAATCACGTGACATTAGCTTTTCATGTAGCTAATCGTTTGGTTCAGTCCAAAATATAATGGGCAGGAGGAGTGAATGACAAACAAGATAAGGGATTTCTAAAGAAGAAGGAATCAATAAGCGACATCCGTAAACGTTTGTCTAAATTTTGTGCTGTTCAATCGACTTATTCTTACATATTTTGACAGACTTCATCCCGATGCTAACGGAAAAAGTCACTTTAGACGGTGTATTATATTAAGTGGTGCGTTCTTGGACTGAATTTACAGAGATAAAAAGATTTTTATAAAATTGTTTCATGGTTCCAACACAATGGCTTGATTGGTTAATAACCCGACTGGTTAACATACCGAATTTCTTTAGCCGTATAGGTCTTGAAACAGGATTTTGATTTGAACTTTGAACAGACCATCATACAAAACCTGAAATTAATCACAATTAATAGATTTTTTGTTTTCTTCAACAGAAATTATTGAAACGTATTTGTTACACAGTTGAAAAATGGCATATGGCCCATTTGATCCACAAGATGTATGAGTATTATTCGAAGTAACTGGCTTGTTAGAAAAATCCCAGCGATGTTCTTATTATTGGCCGAACCATCATTAGTTACTCAAACTATAATTCATTGTATTATACTGGGGATTTATTTAGGGGTTTAGTTGAGATCTAAATTGAAATTTACCTAGAGTGAATCTGAGTTGAGTTCAGGTACGAGTGTAGTTTTATGGACCGTGTTGAATAGGGATTGAGTTGAATATGAGTTGGGGTTGTGTGGCTCGGTTGGGGATTAATTTGGGGTTTGAATTAAGGGTTTAGTTTAAGGACGAATTGGATTGACTCCGCAAACGCATTTTGTTTTCCGGATTGAGTTAATCTTGGAATTTAGTTCCCCGTTGCGCTTGGGTTGAGTGCGTGGTCCAGGTAAGGATTAATTTTGGGTAAGTTAGAAATTATGTTGGGTTGATTTCACTTGAATTCAGTTTGGGGTTTGCCATGGGTATACGTGCAGGACTCGTACAAACAAATGAAATTTGTTTACAATGTTTGGCTAGATCGTATACTGAAAATAAGCTTTAAAATGTTTACCACTGTCGTTGTTAATATTTTTTTGCAATTTTTGCATTTTAGACATATTTTTATATTAACTACGTTCCAAACAGACCAAAGTTATTCAAATCTTGTCAAAAATTAACAAACATTTTGTTGGTCCAAAATTTTTCTCGACGTTTTAAAAGTCCTCGAGTCTAAAAAACCAAAACAAAAATGTTCGTCCATCTGTCTAGAAGTCTGTCCGTACCCATGTTATCTTCTCAACAGCTTGTCCGGTTTAGCTTTTTTTCGCCAATCTGTTTCTATGGTCAAGGCGGAGAATTGGAAAGTTAATCCCGCCGTTGAGTTAAAATTTAAGTCTGATTCCATTCGCGGGTTGAGTTGATGTTCACATGTTCCATTATATAGTTTGGAAGGCCATGCAGATTTGGAAGTTGAAATGGGCGGTTGAGTTGCGGGTAAGTTGAGATTGAGTTGAGTTGGAGTTTCACTTAAATTGTTTGGAGGTTAGTTTTTCGAATGGCGTTGATTTTAGGATTGACTTGAATGTTCAGGAGGTTAGTGAACCGTACATTGGCTCAGGTTTAGTTGAGGGTTTATAGTTCAGAGTTAAGTTGGGGGTTTGGTTGAGGATTAAGTTGGTGTCGAGTTGCGATAGTGGGTTGATTTCAGACACGCTTGTAACTTTCGAATCGAATTTATGGTTGCTTGCGTTGGCTGATTTAGGCGTATAGCTGTTACATAGTGCCAAACGTGGAACCATATGCCAAATGTATTCCGGTACGCTGATGAATGTAAGCGTCTGCTTAGATCACTCCAAGGTTCCAATTTTAGGGCTTATATTAAACTTAACACTGCACCAAGAAATAACACCAACGATAATTGAATTCATATGATACAAATTTATTTAATTCACAGAGATAATACTTTGATAACTTATTAATTATTAAGGAATATAAATGTTATGATTAAATTGATTAATTTTCACAAAATTTTGATATGCAAAATTAATTATGATTTTCCACCTTTTTTACAAAAAGGCGAACAGCGCGTTTATTCGCCAGCAATAAGACTGCAAAACCGATTGCTTATACATGATGTAAAAAGGAGACTACGTGTATTCGAATGACTGTCTCACGAAACTACGTTTTTGTCAGCGATGAATAATGAGAGAAAATTTATTATTTTGTAAAGTGGATGAATTTATGTACGGATTTTGTTGTGCTTATTGGCGGAGCAGTTGCATTGTAAATGATACGACATGTATCCGTGAGCGCTGTTATATTTGTGTGATATATAGTGGTGATAAAACGATAGTAAGAAGCTGGTGTACGCTAGCCAATATAAGTGGTTGATATATTATAGCGTTGAACGAATGTAAATATTTATGAGGCTGATATGAATGTCAAAATTTATTAATGTAAATATGAGTTAGTCGCTACAGGACTCCTCCGCAAGTGATCTTGCCTTCCCTAGGGAACAATTATATGAGTAGAGGCAATACGAACGGTTATACAGCCGAATTAAGGATTCTGTAAGTTGGTTTGATTCGATCGATTGAAATGTTGGAGGTGTTAATCCCAACAAAAACAAAATCGCGGTTGTCGAGAGATTTTGGAACGAAACGTCATTTTGTTTGAATTAACGGGTTGATTTGGGTACAAGGTTCTGCATGGTTTGTCGCAGTTGGTCGATGACTGTGTAAGTGGTTGGAAGTGGTGAAAGAGGACTATCGATAAAGAACTCACATAGTAGCTCGATGGTTTGACCAAAAACCATTTCAGCTGGTAAGCACTTCAGATCTTCTTTCACTGTTGCTCGGATTACCAGCAGTAAAATAGGAATCTCCGAGCTCCAATTGGTTGTATTGCTTCTGGCCATGAGTGCAGCTTTGAGTTGTCGATGAACGCGTTCGACCATCCCATTGACTTGAGGATGGTAAGCCGTTGTCCGTATCCGATGTGATCCGAGGAGTTTTGTTAATTCTGTAAAAAGTTTTGACTCGAATTGGTCAGTTGTGAATTTGTGATGTGAAGGGGTACGCCGAATCATGATACGTAAATGTTGACATGTTGTGACAATGGTTGTAGCTGACATATTGATCATGCAGTATGCTTCGGGCCAGCGAGTGAAGCGATCGACGCAGGTATGTAAGTATGAATATCCATTAGACGGAGGAAGTGATCCTGCAATGTCTAAGTCGATATGTCCGAAACTTCGAATCGACCAGGTGATATCTCGAATTGTCCATGAGGTGATTAATTGTGCCGTTGGACTTTGGCACGTTGGCAGCAGTAATCAATTTGCGCGTTGAACGGACTACAGCATGCGAAATGTTATACAGTGTGTCGAAGATGGTTCAACGTAATGTTGCTGCAAAAAATGGGCGATTGTATCCAGTGGATACAAGCAGCGGCCGTTTCGTTGTCGGTAGTGCGGGATAGTTTGTCCGTAACAATGTTGTCATGTCCGTGAACAAGTTGCGGATGTTTCTTGTAAATTGACTAATGTCATCCTAGTGGCGTGTTTGCCTTGGATTACGTTCAGTTTTTGACTGAATTGCTCTAGTCAAAGGCTTATGGCCGATGTAAATGGTGAAGTCGCAACCCTCAACAAAATATCTGAAGTATTTGACTGCCAGATATATTGTGAGTAATTCTCGATTGAATGCGGAATA